>JAUMHH010157674.1:0-18134 GCA_032359455.1 Chlamys rubida | reverse complement strand
CCTGAAGACACATTTGAACTCTTCCAGTGCAAAGGTTGGAATAGTTCATTACAAAATTCCAGGGGTGAATGAGTTAATAAGTTTAGGGTAGGCACAAAAAATTAGGTTAGGTATAGGGTTACCAGAAACACCCAATACCTTTTGTTTTGCCTTATAAATTGCTGGTTTTGTTTGTGATTTATCGGGTCACCATGAGGTCACCATGTCATCCTGGTTTACATGTTCAAGTGCTTTTATGTCAGATTCTTAGAAACACAGTTTGTCTGGAAACTACTGTCCTGTAGCTATGTAGTCTGACTAGTGGTTTTAAAAACAGCTAGCCCCATTGACTAGTCAACATTTGATATTTCTTATATTGTTGAACAATGTTGGGGTTGTGGAATTTGCACATGGACTGGTCAAAATTAGAAACTACTAGCCCAGTTGACCAGTGGTATTCAACATTTATTTCTAGCCCTGCTCATTAATATTCAGGGTAGTTAACAGTAGTTTACACCATATTAATCAGTATGACGGATATAAAGATTCAGAGATAAAAGTATATTTATATCAATCCGGATTCTATCCCCCATCGCCCAAACAAAGGGATGTATAAACAAATATTTCCTTCATTCTTGGAAAAGTTCAAGTGTAACTACAACACACTCAAGCCCTGTGTAAGTTATTCTGTATGTTAACTCATTCACCCCTGAAGACCCATTTGAATTCTTCCAATTCAAAGGCTGGAATAGTTCATTATGAAACTTCAGGGGTGAATGAGTTAAGATTTCATTTGATTACACAGATTTTGATATAAAATTTGATTCTTCTTGACCATCGCAAATGAAATTACTGAAAACCAGGTTCCCAGAATCAAACAATTTTCATTGTCAAAAACATTATTTTCTTCAATATTAAAGATTGAAATGAACTGGACAATTATAAAACATTTATCACATTTGAGCTGTAAAAATCTGTTCTTCAATGTACAGATGCGGCTGGATTTATCTTGAAAAGTTGTCATTCTTTACAGTGTTTCTCTGTGTTGACAGTGTTTATTTATTGCTGACGTTGTTTCTGTATTGAATTTTTGACAGTATTCTTGGTTTAATTCTTAGTATTTTGTTTTTGATCATGGTCCTCTATTTAATTTTTTGATAGTACTTTTTTGTTTAATTCTCAGTATATTGTTTTTGACATTGTTTTTCTCCAATTACTTTCTAAGATGCAGAGGTTTATTTTCTAGCTGGCCAGTGTCCCCATGCTGTCAGTGGTATATTGATGCTACAAAAGTAGAAAGTTGTAATTGTGTGTTAGTCATAGTTTGTCAGCTTACAGATGGTACTGCTATGGTTATTAATGTAATTATTATATAGGAGGGGCTCCACAGGGGGAACACTTCAACTTGGGGCTCCCCAATGGGAGGAGACTGAATGAATTAGGGCATGGTTATGAGGTTCCCCTGGGAACATTACCTATCAATGTCAGGGTCCAGGGAGGGGTTTATTAAGGGGGGGGGATTTCTTTGTGCTGTTTATTTTGGAGGGGGAGGGGATCAGATTACATGTGGATGCTCATGGGTCACACAAAGGTCAAGGTCAATAATCCAAGAGTGAATTGATCTATATATATATACTAATGCTAAATTAAGTTATATATACACAACCGCCCCTCCCTCCCTCCATGGGCATGACTTTCCCCAGTGACTTAATGAAGTAGATCAAGTAAGGCTAAAATGTTCTCCTTTTCACAGATAAATATCTGCCATTTGTTCAGTTCAATTTTATAGTCAATGTTAGTCTTTGCTGTCACTACTGTAGCTGTTATACAGGTCATTGCTGGGATTGGTAAGAGTGCTAATTAGTGTCTCGGCTTAAATGCCAACTTTTAAGGTTGACATTTTAAATTGGCAAGATATATGTTAAAATTTGCAAAAATCAATAAGGCATCACCGTGAATCGTATATCTGATAGCAGTATAGAGTTTTTTTCTTCCTCTCCCATCTTTCCTTCACCCATCTATACTTTCCTGTCAAGATTGTCACCCTATCTACCTATATACCCTTCTTATCTTCAACACTCAGATTTGATCATTTCAAAAATCAAATCCATCCTGAAATGGAATATTTATTTTATTAAAGAAGGATAGAGAATGAGAATTATGTAGGAAACTTTTCAAAAATGGTATGTAAGAGGAAAGAAAGGACAGGTAGACCAATTGATCTTGTTGTAGAAGTTATGATGAAGATCAATCATCGAGGTACCAGTAGACTGTCTTGTCTTTGGGTTTTTTGTCCCTATAGTAGATATCACATTGGCTTCAATGTAAACATGGGACTGCCTGCTCCCTGCTGGGCGGCCATGTCGCTCTGGTGTGTGTGTGTGAGTGTGTGTGTACAGCGTACATACAGCTCAACAGAGCTGCAGGCTTGGTCTTCTTTGTCAGAAGGTTTACAGTAATCAGGGCCACAGTGTGTTATGCCTAGGCCTAGTCAGCATATATATATACCTGGTTTCCCTGTTGGGGAGTGCTGCAAGAGAAAATCACCAACGACTTTCCCTATTGTCAGAGTTTACCTACAAAGTAAATAGAAGCATTCCTTTGTGATAGGGATCTGTGTCCTCTTATTTAGTTCCAACTGCAAGGTCAGTTACTGACTGGGATGAAACTGATTCAGAGTTCCCTGTTACGACTGGGCAGATTTTCGTCCTTTTTTCTGATAGGACTTTTATGAAACAGTCTATAGTCATTTAGCTTGGGTAGACTACAGAAAATGCATATAATTATCTGTAGGGCGATGGTGGTCACATGATCATATAAAAATTCATCCTCAAGTATGTAGTATTTTTCTGAAGTTCCAGTCCTGTAAGACACTGAAGCTTTGTGTTATAAATAGGTTGGAAGACTTGTCAATGTTTCAGGTATTCACAGGTCCTTCCTCCATTGTCTGATATAACCACCTCCCTCTGTTACCTCTAGAAATGAAAATTAACAAATATGAAAACTCATTTTTTTGAAAATCACAAAGTAGAATTAGCAAGAATTTGAAAACATCAACATTCTGAAACAAGACATTAATACTGATGGTAAAATGTGAATATTTTATGATGAAGTCAGAATTTAACAGATTTCTTTCAAAGATTGTAAATATCTTATTGAGAGAGATTTCCAAACTATCTTTAAATGTCACTGAATGTTTAATGGGTGTGTTACACAAGCCGGCACCCACCAGTGTTTACAACCTACTCCATATGGGCAATGGCTGGAGATGAAATATTTAAGATATATGCAGAGAATATCAGACAAAATCAATTCTATTTTCTGCTCTGCTGCCTGTGGACCATTGTGCAGAGCTATTTATAGGTGGTCACCTCTAAATTCCTGTCACACTCCCTGGCAATCTAGTCAGAGCCTGTTTAATCTGACCACTGTTGTAAATCTGATCAGAACCTGTTTAAACCGACCCCTTTGTTAGACAGTCCTTTGTTACATGTAATCTCCCTGGGAAGTTAATTTAGTCAGGCTCTGTAAACTGGTCACCCTATTAAACCGTGTCGGGACTTGTCTTAACCATTGCTTAACCTGGTCAAAATCTTGAGGTTAAACTGATCATGACGATTTCTGTTGATCATGGTCTGACCAATTTTGACCTAGCCAGAGCCTATGAATACTGACCATTGTTAAACCTATCCAGGGTCTGCTTAAACCTGGTCAGGGTCTGTTTAAACCTGACCAGGGTCTGTTTAAAGCTGGCCAGGGTCTGTTTAAACCTGGTCAGGGTCTGTTTCAACCTGGCCAGGGTCTGTTTAAAGCTGGCCAGGGTCTGTTTAAAGCTGGTCAGGGTCTGTTTAAAGCTGGTCAGGGTCTGTTTAAACCTGGCCAGGGTCTGTTTAAACCTGACCAGTGTCTGTTTAAAGCTGGCCAGGGTCTGTTTAAACCTGACCAGTGTCTGTTTAAAGCTGGCCAGGGTCTGTTTAAACCTGGTCAGGGTCTGTTTAAACCTATTACTTTGCTAAAGGTCCGTGTACCACTGCAAACACTTAAGCTATGTATTGGACACTTTTTACTGTCATTACTATAAGCTTTGTTAAATTATCTCTGAAAACAACACCATAACTTATAGGACTTTCATGAAGAAAATAATGAAGACAAAGTCAACAACAAATGATCAATAACAGTGTTTGGAGTGTGACAATGTGAAGGCCAGACCCGGGATTCAAACCTGGTAATACCCTGTCCCAGTCTCACTATAGTTATATCTAAATTTAAATTAAGGGGAGGTTACTTTATGAACATTTTTTTTATACATTTGAATTCTGTAGTGTTTTGCCAGATCCTTAAACTTAGTTTGTAAAATGTGAATTCTGTCTGAAATGAAATACTGTCTGAGAAAACCTGTAAAAAATCACCATTTTATAATGTCTTTGTGTCTAAGAAGGTGACAAGCAAACCTGTAAAAGGGTGACAATCCTGTTAGATATCACCTGTGTAATGACATGTCTGGGAAGTGAAAATCTTGTTAAATATCACCTCAGTATTACGACATGTCTAGGAGGGGGAAAATCCTGTGAAATATCACCTTTGTATAAGGACATCTCTAGAAAGGTGAATCTCCTGTGAAATATCACCTGTGTAATGACATGTCTGGGAAGTGAAAATCTTGTTAAATATCACCTGTATAATGATATGTTTAGGAGGGTGAAAATCCTGTGAAATATCACCTGTATAATGATATGTTTAGGAGGGTGAACATTCTGTGAAATATCACCTGTATAGTGACATGTCCGGAGGGTGAAAATCCTGTGAAATATCACCTGTATAATGATCTCTAAGATGGCTGTATACAAAGGACCCAGTGTCTAAGAGAGTGACAAGAAAACCTGTTAACTATTACCTCTGTATAAGGACCACCTATTTAAAAAGACCAGGAAGCACGTGTTTGATTGTAAGACTGGCTCTATATGTTCATTCTGTAGTAAGTGTCCAGTGTGGACCTGTTCCTCCTGTGGTTTTACATTGCTGACTCAGATTTTGCCAATAATGGAGCAATTTTTGCTGATTTTTTTTCTGTTGTGAATTGTGTGTAAAATTTCATAATTTATGCACGTTATGTCCGTCTCCGATATGATTCACTCCAATCTCATCAGAAGTATGTGTCATTATTAGTAAGATGAAATGTGTAAACAATTAATGACAAACAATAATTGAATTGTTCAAACCATTAAATTTAAACATGAATAAAATAAAGTTTCAATGATAATATTCTGGTACATATTTGATTTTGTGTTCCTATAATCCCAACTTGTGTGATATGTTGATGTGTTTCTTATCGTAATCAATGTAGTGAAATGAGAAAGAAAAGAAAAACAGATTTTACTTAAGTCTGAAATTGTTATATGTACAGATATTTGTACTTTTCTTTACATGTTTAGTAAATTTGCGTTGACCAAGAAAATTCCTTGTGAAACAGATTTTGGTAAATATTAGTAAAATATGTATCGGTATCTACTAGGTTAAAATGTTGTTTGATTTTCACCTTGTTTTATACATGCAAACCAACAATATTCATTATTTGATGCTAATTCCATGTTTTTTGTTTTTCAGGGTTTTGTAAATTCAGGGTATGGGGTAAACGGTATAGCACATGTAAGTATGACTACACGTATACATGAACTACACACATACACCTGTGTCTGTACAGCTGTGTCTTATACACCTGTGCAGCACCTCAACATTGTCTGGCACCTGTACACATTGTGTATGGGTCCCATCAGACCTCAGCTAGTTCTGTCATCTATCAGTCTACATGTATAAACTTAGCTTTATCTGGATCTATAACAAATCCAGCTACAGAAATTTACCTGTCTATAACAGATCCATTATACAGAGGTTAACACATCAATTAGAGATATTCAGTATACAGAGGTTTACCTGTCTATAACAGGTCCATTATACAGAGATTTACCTGTCTATAACAGATTCATTATACAGAGGTTAACACATCAATTAAGAGATATCCAGCATAGAGGTTTACCTGTCTATAACAGATCCTGTATACAGAGATTTCCTGTTTATAACATGGATCCTGTATATATAGGTTTACCTGTTTATAACAGATCATGTATATATAGGTTTACCTGTTTATAACAGGGTTCCTGTATTTATAGGTTTATCTGTTTATAACAGGGTTCCTGTATTTATAGGTTTATGTGTCTATAACAGATCATGTATATAAAGGTTTACCTGTTTATAACAGATCATGTATATATATATGTTAACCTGTTTATAACGGATCCTGTATATATAGGTTTACCTGTTTATAACAGATCCTGTATATATAGGTTTACCTGTTTATAACAGATCTTGTATATAGAGGTTTACCTGTTTAAAACAGGGATCCTGTATATATATGTTTACCTGTTTATAACGGATCCTGTATATATAAGTTTACCTTTATATAACAGATCCTGTATATATAGGTTTATCTGTTTATAACAGATCTTGTATATAGAGGTTTACCTGTTTAAAACAGGGATCCTGTGTATATATGTTTACCTGTTTATAACGGATCCTGTGTATATATGTTTACCTGTTTATAACGGATCCTGTATATAAAGGTTTATGTGTCTATAACAGAGATCCAGTATACAAAGGTTTACTTGTCTAAGACAAATCCATTATACAGATGTGTTTATGTATAGTGACAGGTCCACCATACAGAGGTTTTCTGTCTATAATAGATCTTCAGTATAAAGAAGTCTTTCTGTTTATAATAGATCCAGTATACAGAGGTTTACCTGTCTATAACAGATCCAGTATACAGAGGTTTACTTGTCTATAACAGATCCAGTATACAGAGGTTTACCTTGCTTTAACACATAATGGATATAGAGAGTGACTACTGTTACTATGATGTCTTTGTTTACCAAGTACCTGTGACCTGTGCTTCAAGTCCAGGTCTATAAAACAACCATTTCTTCCCTGAATAGATCTTCGGGAACACAGATGTTGTCCTATTAACTTTGTCCTTTTAAAGCTTTAAAATGAAAATTAACCAATACATTCGAAGGATACTGGAAATTGGCATTTTAGAATCTACTGAATGTTGAGGTGTGTAGTATTATAAATAGGGGATTTGCCAGAATGTATAGCCCGGTTTATACAATGTATAGCCCGTTTTATACAACAGGGAAAATTTAGAAGGCTGTCCAACTGATTTGAAATATCCTGTGCAAAGTGATATAAGGTCATACATCTTGGATAGAATCTGTAAATAGTTGGGAGTACAGTCTGGAAATAGTTGGGAGTACAGTCTGGAAATAGTTGGGAGTACAGTCTGGGATAGAATCTGTAAATAGTTGGGAGTACAGTCTGGGATAGAATCTGTAAATAGTTGGGAGTACTGTCTGGGGTAGAATGTGTAAATACCGTTGGGAGTACAGTCTGCAAATTCTTCTAAGTGTTGTGAATTCCTTGGTACCATTTTGACAACAAGAAATATTCCCACAATATTTTTTATTTGAATTATTGTGATCAATGCTACAAAAGGTGACTAGACTTTGGATTTTCAACTTATCCAATTATTTGATGTAAAATATTGTTCTGCAGGCCAAAAATTTGAATCAAGGCCAGCCCAGGTGTCAGATTCCAGAAATAGGGCGTTGCCTGATCTGAATTTAAAAAAATGGTTGGATCCATAAAGGTTTGGTTTACAATACGGTGTGTATTTGCCTGTTGTGGGTGTTATAAACAAAGGAATGGTTCAGACTCTGCTTTGTCTGAAAACTACACATTTCTTAGGTATTTCGATTTCCACAGTCTAAGGGCTTGAGCTGGACACAGACCCAATGTATTGCAGTCAGAAAAGATACTTGAAGCTTGGTCCATAGCTAAAATTATACATTTACTGCCTTTGAAAAAACAGAGAATTTTGATTGGTTCATGTGAGTTACCATTAATCACTAATTCCTGGAAAAAAAAGTTTGATATCTTGTCTTGACCAGTGTCCAAAGAGCAATCTTGTCTTGACCAGTGTCCAAAGAGCAGTTTATTTTTAATTTAATTTTGATTCTGGTTATAAAAATTGGAGAGTTCCAGTTTCAAAAAAGTTAAAGGGAGAGAACTTTGCAATGTTTTATGGAGTAACTAAGATGTAGGCTGTAAATAATTGAACAAGGCCTAACGCTTTTACAATTTAGCACAACCGGTGTTGGCTGAAATTGGTTTGTTTCAAATTGAAAGATCTTGTGAGCTGCTTTTAGTTTTACAGTTCAAACAGGGAAAAACCAGGTAATAGTCAAATATTTAGGTCATAGTACCAGGTAGTCAAGTTTTACAGGTCCTAGTGGTCAAGATTTTTAGGTCCTAGTCAAGTTATACAGGTTATAGTGGTCAAGTTTTACTTCTAATGATATTTAATGATATATTTCTAGTACAGCATTTCATACCTCTACACCAGACTCAATGCATCATAATTGTTGTAATGAAAAGTTTTGATTGTAACGACACTACAGTTCATAAACTAGTTTGAGGTTATATAATAAAACTTAGTGTTGGTAATGGTCAAGTCTATAAGTCACAGTCTCCAAGTTGTACAGGTCAGCAGTATAGATGTGTTTGACAATAACAACCACTTTGACATATTGTTACAAAAAGAGTTTTCATAGAACAGGTACTGTACATTAAATTGGTGAACAGTCCATGCTCCAGACAAGCGATGTAAGGTTACTGAACAAAAAACAACTGTTGGCAGTGGTTACAGTACATCACTCTCTAGACCTATAGTAGTCACTGGAATAACTGATAAACAGTGGTTCCTACTGAGTTTTATTAACTTCTCTTTTAGGAGGATTCTGTATTCAGTTTAGATAGTTTACTGAATCAGCAAAGTTAGAGACTGATGTGGCGTAGTATAAGACAAAGAATGGTTGTATCCTGTATACCCAGGGTTCTGATTAGACAGGTATATATTAATGGGCTGTCTGTTTATCCAGAGTTCTGTTAAGACAGGTACATATACACCATTAGAGGTTAATGCTGTGTGGTGTAAGACAAGGAATGCTTTCCAGGGTTCTGATAAAACAGGTTTATAGACTGATGCGGTGGTGTGGTGTAAGACAAGGAATGCTTTCCAGGGTTCTGATAAAACAGGTTTATAGACTGATGTGGTGGTGTGGTGTCAGACAAGGAATGCTTTCCAGGGTTCTGATAAAACAGGTTTATAGACTGATGTGGTGGTGTGGTGTAAGACAAGGAATGGACTCTCTATTCTGTCCCAGACAGATTGAGACACAGGTGTCCAGGAAAACAGGATGTTGTGGCTTCAGGCGGTGATACAGATACACTGACTGGTGTAGTGAGAACATGGTGGTGGGACTGTGTCGCTGGCCCTTGTACATGTTTATGCTTTCATTTGACCAGCACAAGGCCTCGAGATATTTCTTTATAAGGTCTGTTTAAATGTAGCAGGGTTTTAAACCATAGAGCTCCTCCCAATTTCTTCACTATAGCTTTACTTGTATGGGTAATGGGATGGCCATTTATTCTCTGATCGGGAAGTTTGAACAGTCGTCAGTTGATGTGTACTACTAGTATATGTGTACCGTACATAGATTGTCACCTGAAAACAAGAGGAAGTTGTCTTTTTGACTCAATAATATTCACGTGTAATTAGGATCAGTTTATCTTCCCCGATGTTGTTGATTGTAACAAACAATAAATCAATACAAGTATGATAAGGGTTTTATTCCTTATCTGTGTTTATGAAATTCAAGCTGGTACTTGAAATTATGGAATGGGTTACCTTATAAAGGCCATGGAGATGAAGAGTGATCCCAAAGTAATCTAAAGCACATGAAAATGACGGTTATCGCACTTTAATTCAATCAGCTGTATATGTCAGCTTTCGAAATCCAAATTTCTTGTTTTCTTAATTCATAAAATAAAAAAAATATTTACATTTCTGTGTTCTGGTATTTAAAATGACCACTTCAAGATAAAATTGCTGAAAAATAATCTGTTTTGGGTTTTATTTAGAAAATTGTATTAAATATATTTTATATGAAAGTTATGAAGCCTACAGGAATGACAGTCCTGGACAGCTACGTCACGTGAATGTGTCTTAATCAATAATTTGTGAGATAGGCCAAGTGGAAATCAAGATTTAATCTCAATGGTTTGTGTACAACTTGTAGATGTAGGTCCTATACAGTTCTTCCTTGTGTAACAGCTGAATTTGACGCAAAAAGTATTCACAATTAAAAAACCAATACCTACTGTTTCGAACAGAAGTGATTTATATTGAACATTGTACTGTTAGTAGTCAATAGTAGAGACCTATAATAATGGGGCATCATCATACATAAATATATGTAATAAACAGCTGTGGGCTATATGGCTAGAGTTCTGACCAGTTCATCAAAGGTCAAATTGGGTTTTGAGATGACCCCTACTACACATGGGTTTGAGCATGCCAAGCAGTTCATAGTGCTGGACTTTCACTTGTTTACTACCAGAGCTATATTTAGACCCTGGTGTTCTCCTGAACACTCAGTATGGGATTTAGTACACTGGGGGGTACTAAGGGGGTAATCACATGTGGATAAGGAAAATATACATTAACATTACACTGTCTCATACACAAATAAAGTATCATTTTCCCCTCAGGGTTCCTTATTACATATACATTGGGGCACTTGAAGGGGAAACTAGGGTATGAATTGTATAAATGATAAGGAAGGTTACAGACCCAGTAACATTTTCTAGTGTCCCCATTTAGTGCCCCTGTGCCCATAAAGGTCAGAGTGGAATGTGTATCCTGTATCTACTGTAGGTATATGTTTTATATATATATACACAATATTTTGTATGTTTTATATATATATATATTGTCCATAACTTCCTTTATAGATTTGATTTAGGAACTTTTAAAAAGTCCTGTTGCTCCTGTGTACAGGAGATATTTAAAGTCCTGGTGTATGCGACATTGCCATACATGTGTACCAAACTCCTGGGTCAAGACAGAAAATTACTCATGAAAAATGTACACATAGTTCAATATTCACACAGGAGCAAGTCGTCTGCTGCATGTGTGTGTATGTGTGTAGTATGCTCCTCGGTACAGAGGCAGTTCCTAGTTAAGGGGACCCAACCCATGTTCTGACTGTGGACTCTCTCATTATCATATATTCCAGCCGAAGCTTGCATAAGCTACTGAAGAAGGCGTAAAAAAACCATACATCATGTTGTCTTAATCGCTAAAAAATAAAGGTATTTGAAACAATTTCATTACCACAATATAATTCTAAAGCCTTGTTCTTTAAAGTGATCTGCTTTTTAAACAAAAGTGTTTGAAATATAAAAAAAAAATATATATATATATATATCTGTAAATAAGATTACTTTATTAAAAAGGAATACCATTACAGGTATGTTAAAATATTGTAATTAATGGAATTGTTTTGTTGTACTATTTGATTAATTGTCAAAACCAGAAGTAGTAGACCTACAATGAAACACAATATAACCAGGTGCTAAGACTTGTAGGTTTTCTCTGGCGAAGTACGACTTGACTGTTGTCTGCAACATAGTGTATTAGGTGATTACTGACATCATTCTTTGTTTCCACGACAACTATGTGGCCTAAAACTGCAGTACAGGAACCCTAGGGCAGGGGATTTTGTTAAGAAAAAACCCATCAAGTCCACAGTTTCTGCTATTGGGGAAATGATGTGGGTGTCTAAGCCTGGAGGATGACCTGGTAGGGACAGTGTTTGGTAGGGTGGTGGTGAGAAGGGGAGGGGTTGTTGTGGTGATCAGGACACAGAGGAGGGAGAGGGCTGTGTATTGATTTTAGGGACAGTGACTGGTTGTTCCGAGTTTGCTTTATTTAGCTATAGTCCTCCCTCCTCTCCTCTGTGTTGTGGTGTAGGCCTGGCCAGCCCAGAGAATTATCACATGCTAGAGTAGAAATCAATAGCACAGCTATAGAACCATGAGGGGCCCCGGGGGAGATACCAAAACTCTCAACAAAATACCCCCCAGTCCACTGTCAAGAATTGTTAGAAATTCTGTTAAAAATGTATGGAGGTGCCGCTGACACTAGGGCAGAGCCATGGGCCAGGTGTTGATGATCTGTGATCAGTGATTGACATGGCGGATGGTTTCAGTCCCAACTATGGAGGGAAATATTGATCAGGTAGATGAATGAATCCCCAGGGGTGCCTCTCAAGCTGCTCAGTTTGTTAGCTGCAGGTGAAAAGGAAAGCAACTGGTTGTCTATGTAGGTCACCTTAAAACTAACTAGGAGACTGTGATCACATTTAAACATTGCCACCATACCAGACAATGGCCTGAAAAAAGCCATGATCAGGTACATAAGGTCTGTAGATGTGTATATGTGTACCTGCTTGTTGTGCCCAGGTAGGTAGTTCTAATGAAGACAGGTAACAAACACCAGCATAGTACACAAATACAAAATGTGACTCCAGGCCTTGGAGCTTACTGCTCAGTATTTCCTAACCACTATTTTCTTACTACAAAAAAATAAAGTTAAGGAAACATTTGGAATTATTTTTACATAATTAAAGCTCAAATTTGAATATTTTTTAGAACCGATAATTTTCTGATACTGTAGATTTTAGTGGTTAGTATATAAATTTAAAAGGTAGAGTATTGATCAGAGATTCCCCTCAAAGTTCCCTTTCCATCCCCCATATCATCATACCTACATAGTTCACCACGCCCTAGGATAGTAACGCTGTTGGTGAGCGTTTGTGTGAGCAGCCCTGCACTGGTACAAACTAGCTCCAACCCTGGGAATGAACCCATCACAAAACATTCTCCAACACTCCTGTATCGAAGACAGGACCAGCCACTTCACTAACCTCACCAACGCACACCCAACAGTGGCTCCAGAGCGTTGTGTAACTGTTGCAGCGTCACCATCCCCGACAGTGGAAGGTGTGCAAACACACCAGAATTGGTCGGGGATAGTTTACACATATGTACAGTTGACTTGTGAATATCCGAGAAGTAAATTTAATTATACAGAGTCTGTGTAAGCCTTGTACTTCCAGGATGCATTTTGGCCTAATTATATCTGATAGCATGAAACATCAATATTCTTACACAACATTTTTCTGATAATTTTTTTTTCATGTGTTAAATTCTGAAGCCGAATTATTGCTAAAATCTGTGTGATTTGTTTATAGCTCCTATATATTTTACGTTTTATTTTTTACTTCTGAAAGTCTTGTACCAGATATCTATCTTACGAATTAAAATTTCTTTTTACTATTAAAAGTAAGAAAAAAGCCCAAGCAGTTCAATTATCAAGTACATATATTGACTTGGGTATCCTTGCTCTGTTTCCCGTTCAGCCTGTGATCACAAGAGTCGAGATAGATTCCTAATGAACATCAGCCATTTAAACCACCTCCATGAGTCACGATCGAATATTTCAGACAAGTGATAAAATGTTTTAAAATTTTGTTTCAATATGTCAACCGTAGTACTGATCTTTATGATTGGGAATGGTTAGGAATGTGCGCAGTGGTTACGGCAGGTCATCAGTGCCACTAACCAGCGGGGTCAAGTCACCGATGTGAGCGACAGTGGTGCTCGGGACAGTTGGGTCCGAGTTTGAATGTTTTTGTCCCGCGCTGGAGGTGTGTATTGTGTAGGGCCTGAATGCACTAGGAGCTGAAGGTTTATATATGTAGCATTGGAGACAGGTATACAACAAGTCAGAAGGAAGAGGTCACATGCGGTGAGCGACAAAAAGCTACTGGTGTCACGCTTCACATCTCCTAGCTGGTGTGCGCCACAGTCGAGCGAACGCCAAGTACCTTAAGATAGACTGGTGGGCACAGGGGCAGGCAGCCAGGCATGGCCACGTATGTGTGTTCAACACTTCATTTTCAACCCAAAAAATATTGCCCAACACTTACACTTATTAGGGAAGTGGTATATATACATACCTAGACAATTGTACGTGGGTTTCAACTTTGATTTACATGGTCACATCTTACATGGGGCTCCAGGAGCCTGGCGGCAGCGTTACAGTATTGATTGGTGAATAATAAATGGCCATGCAAGTCTGGGGCCCCAGTCACAGCTACTGTAGTCATCGAGCCAACCACCCACTGGGCCTCCATAGAACACCCCCTAAACTAGCTAGTTGTATAGGACACCCCTCATCCACGATGGCTCTGTCATTGTACAATACAGCACCTCCTCATCAGCGATTGGCTACTACCAATAGTGTATATGGTATTAGTGGCAATGCTGTCTGTTCTTGAGATGACCATTGACCCATCCATATGTTACTTCATACTCCTTCCTGTCCTATTGGTAATGGGATGACCTTTGACCCCTGTGTGTTATTCCACTTCTTGTACCCTGCTCCTGGGGGATGATGCTTATTTCAGAAATGACCCTTTGACCCCAAAGTGGTTATGATGATACTAGTTCCATGCATGTCCCTTGACCTCCTTTGTTAATCCACATATGCTCCTATCCTACTAGTGGTTATGGTATTTGCTCATAAAGTGACCTTTGACCCTTGAATGTGTTATTCCACACACCGTCCTAATATACTGGTAGTGGTGGTATTTTTTTTCCTGAAGTGACCTCTGACCTCTCCATGTGTTACACATATACTGGTGGCAATGATATTTGTTCCTGTAATGACCTTTGACCCCCTCTGTTACATACCACATACACCCTACTACCTTACTTGTGGCGATGATATTTGTTCCTGGGATGACCCTTGACCTCTGCCTGTGCTTAACTAAGCACACACCCTGCTATTGTACTGGTGGTGATGGTTCCAGGGGGATGAGACAGATCCCCTAGCCTGGTACACTGGCGGCGCCGTGTTGACATTGACGATTTACTGATTCATTGATCTGCTGTTACTGCTATTGATTTTTTATGTGTTTGCACAACTGGGAATGCTGCTGTGTTTGAAACAAGGCGGTTTGAATGCGAGTTTTACCTTGCCTTAGCTTGGAATGTTGACTCCTGCCTGTTCGCACGTACCACTCGTGCTGTTACACAACGCCTTGTTATTGGTTGGTCTCAAGTTGTATAAGAACAAGTGTTTTCTTCTCGGAAGGTCTTGAAAATTGAAGTGATTCAAAACACATTAAAAGAAACATTTTCCTGGTAAAAAAAGTCTAATTCCTCCAAGGGATAACTTTTAATTTTTGATAATGAAATATGTTTCTGTCAAAGTCTTGATCTGATAACAAAACATGACATACAATCATTTTTGTTATATATCTTAGATAAAATTAAAAAAATTAGTGAATTGTAAAGGGTGTCATGAATGAAGATTGAGGACGGAGGGGAAGGTTGTCATTAATGAAGATTTCGGATAGAGGGGAAGGTTGTCCTGTACCAAGATTTAGGATTGAGGTGAAGGTTGTCATGTACCAAGATTTAGGATTGGGAGGAAGGTTGTCATATACCAAGGTTTAGGAAGGACAGAGGTGAAGGTTGTCATGTACCAAGAGTTAGGACAGGATTATTTTCATGTTCAAAGAATGAGGACAGAGAGGAAGGTTGACATGTACCAAGATTTAGGACCGAGAGGAAGGTAATTGTGTACCAAGATTTAGGAAAGAATGGTTGTTGTGTACTTAAATGTAGGATACAGGGGAAGGTTGTCATGAATGCAAATTTAGAATAGAGGGGAAGGTTGTTATGTACCAAGATTTAGGACAGAGAGGAAGGTTTGCATGTACCAAGGTTTAGGACAGAGGAAGGTTATTGTGTACCAAGATTTAGGACAGAGGAAGGTTGTCGTGTACCAAGATTGAGGACCGAGGTGAAGGTTTTCATGTACCCAGATTTAGGACAGAGAGGAAGGTTGTCATACCAAGATTTAGGACAGAGAGAAAGGTTATTGTGTACCAAGATTTAGGACAGATGGGAATGTTGTCATGTACCAAGATTTAGGACAGATGGGAAGGTTGTCATGTACTAAGATTTAGGACAGAGGTGAAGGTTGTCATGTGCAAAGATTTAGGACAGAGGGGAAGATTTCTAGAATCTTGGGCAGCTAGTGATTATCATTGGATGCAAGTATCTGACTAACTTTGATCCACGCCCTCAATGGATGTGACAGATGGCTGTATTGAAACGACTTGCTTGGTGTTCCTGACGATCAGGAAGTGCCGGTACTAGTTCACACATGGTCACCATGGCAATGGACACAGAAATGCCAAACATTTTTTGTAAAAAAAAAATATTGAACACCCTACAACCCTTTGGCTGGGAAAATAATTGCATGTAGTCGTAATAAAAAAAATGTTACATTAGACAAAAGATCAATGAAATGTGAATCTATTATCTTCTAGATACATAGATACACATGTCCATCAGCATACACTGGGGTTAATACAAGATATCAGACAGATACATGTATTCATCAGCAGACACTGGGGTGAATACAAAATATTAATTAGAGATATTATACAGGTTTTTGTCGACAGACACTTGAATGAATACAAGATATCAGATTAATGTAAGGATTTGTGAGTAGACACTGGGGTAGTTACAATTGGACAGTTAAAAGAATTTGTCAGTAGACACTGGGGTAGATACAAGGTATCAGACAGATACAAAGATTGGTCAGTAGACACTGGGGTAGATACAAGGTATCAGACTGATACAAAGATTGGTCAGTAGACACTGGGGTAGATACAAGGTATCAGACAGATACAAAGATTGGTCAGTAGACACTAGGGTAGATGCAAGGTATCAGACAGATACAAAGTTTTGTTTGTAAACACATACGCATGACAGATACATGTATTTATCAACAGACACTTGAGTTTATACAAAGTTTTATGGAATCTCACTGGGTTAATCACCATCAACCAGTTGTTGAGAGCATCTGTCTAGAATTTGAATGTCCCGGGTTCAAATTCTGGTCTGACTGTTGCATTTTCCCTTTCCCTATTACATTTGGTGCCCAACTAAATATACCCATGGAAGGTGTTTAGAGTCTTTGGGATTGAAGACTTTGTTTAATAAGGAATGTGGTGGAACTGTTCTGGGTCAACCTGGTCACTGGTAGTTCTCTGTTGGTTATAACGTAGAGTATCATCTCGAGTTGAGAGATCCCAGGTTCAGATCCCAATATTGCCCTTGTATATTTCCATTCCTGTTACACAAGCTGGGTATAAGACACAGATACACTATGTACATATGTTTGTCAACAGACAGGGATAAAACTGACTTGGTAGATACACCAGGTAGATGACGCGTACCTACTGAACTGACAGGTAGATTGTGGTGTTGTAATTTTGGAAGGTGCTCTACTACAGTACTGAGGCCTAACACTGATCCTTGTAAACTACCAGTCATACACAGGTATAGCAGTACCTCTGGGTGTAGTAAGGTTCTCTATGTGACGAGTATATTATAGGTGAAGAACTTTTTTTATCATTCTGTCAGCCGTGTAAGTGTTAAAACATCAAAATAAATACTACAGAGAGGTTTAATAGTACCACAGTAAAACAATCCATTGGCCATGAAATTAAGATATCTCCATGTACCTGCCCTCTACAGACTCCTTACAGAAGTGATAGATTTCTCTTTGTTGCTAATACCTCTTACCTTAATACAATCAGATATGATCAGTTTCGGTCTAATGCCGATGTCAAGTTCGAAGATCGTTTAGTCGTTTGAATATTTAAACTTTAACGTAATTGTTTAAGAGAGGTTGACAATTAAATTCAGAGTGTAAGCCAACAGACAAATTTTGAAACATTTAACTAGCCTGACCTATATTTAAACATTGTATTACCCCCAACAAAAGTCTACTAGTTTCAGGTGTGGCTAGTAGCATTGCACACCTTTGCCATATTCTTTTTGGAGCCTATAGGGAAAAGTTGTTATTTGATAAGCCTTATAATCACTTAGGTTGTTGTTTTATCATGTTGACTGCTGTCATAATTTGTCCTACCTTACACCATGTTTGATATCTAACAAGGTGACATCCTGCTGGTAGGGCGTAAGAATTGTACCTGCTGCCCCCATTGCATGATCGTAAGAGGCGACTAAATGTGGGATCTTATCTTTTCTCTTCTTTCTAAACAACTTTCTTCTTCCTAATGTCTCCCTTGACAATGCCTCACTTTTGG
>JAUMHH010157663.1:0-14780 GCA_032359455.1 Chlamys rubida | reverse complement strand
CTAAGACCTTTGACAACTGTTTGTAACACCTGTATATTTACCTGAAGTTGTTTCTCTAAGACCTTTGACAACTGTTTAGCCAGCTCTGAGTAGTATTTGTCACCAGTTCCGTGCGTTTCCCTGGTTACAGGGTCGGGTATACCCATACTGAGTAAATAGGACTTAAACTTCACTGTCTGTAAGGTAAAAAACATGGCAAGTTTCAGTCAGGATGTTTACAGAACTGTAAAACATCAGGATAAAGATTGGTATTGTTTTAAACTCTAAGTGAATATTGGCTTGGTTTATCAATATTTATACATGGTAAATGTACTGTAAGTGGACAAGTTGGTCCAAGCCACTGAAATACAGGAAAACCTTGTCATACCGCCACCTTGTGTCTAGAGAAATGTTGGCGTTTTAAAGGGATTCGGCAATAAATTGAGGTAAACATATAAAGGATTTCTTAAAACAAAACTGACAAAAGGGGACCTTTATAAACATTGGCAGCAAGAGAGGGGGAAAATTAAACAAGGGCCATTATTTTGAGGGTTTATCGTACATTAAATTCCTTCATTCAAATTCCTTAAACCCTTTTTGCAATAGTAAAACATTAATGTTCAGAAATCACTTCATGGGTTGTTTGGATGAATTACAGAAACACAAACTCTGGAATGTTTGAGAGAAAATGTGAAATTTAAGAATATTTCAATTTACGGAACAAGAAACCTCCGTAAGAACCTTGCCCATGCGGCTTAACAAAAGTATTTTATTCAAT
Source organism: Chlamys rubida (assembly GCA_032359455.1). Classification (NCBI taxonomy): domain Eukaryota; kingdom Metazoa; phylum Mollusca; class Bivalvia; order Pectinida; family Pectinidae; genus Chlamys; species Chlamys rubida. The sequence goes on along the minus strand of JAUMHH010157663.1, from coordinate 14,023 downwards.
AATCCAAACAGTGTTGACATCAGACACCATATCGTGACTAGCGTGAAGGACTGACTAGATAACTCACCTCATCTTCCGATATTTCTCCTTGTCTGTCTTTTATCTTTGCTGCTATTGTTTTTGATAAATTAACCATTTCCTTTGCCTATGTGAAAAAGAGGGAGTTTACATATTAAGTTTAATAAAATGTAGTCTAGATTGAAAGACTTGTTTTTTTTATATCTGAATCATTGAAACACACATTAACATGTGACCTTCGATTCTTTGTAAGGACACATTGATTTCAAGAAAAAGTATAAAAAAAAATCATAACGTAATATTATTTCGTTTCTTTACCTATTGAGCTAAGTGTCATAAGAAACAAAGTGGACCAGCATTTACACGGCCAGATAGACTCTTTCGTGTTCAGGGGGTGTAGTTCCTATCATACACTCCCAAGCATGAAAGAATATTCTTCACTTATATTCTAATTTAACACTGTGACAATAAACAGAAACCATGAAAGTGCATTCTGACATTTAACTTTTTTGAAAATATGAACATTTCCAAAAACAAATTATGAAGTGAGATTTAGCATACCCTATTTTTTCCCAACCAGGAAGGAAATTTAATCTCATTTTTCTGATTTATACAGCTAAATTATTATAAATCATTTTTAATTTTATCACTACATCATTTTTCTCATTGCAATTTCAAAATTTTACCTATTTCATGATATCACATGATTGGTGACCCTTTGTAAAATCAGGCATGAGAAATTGGGTGTGAGATAGAAATACCCTACACCCTTTTCATACCCTGAACAGTTATATCATACACGCATAGAAATGAAAGAAATATTCTGTGAACACCCTCCATCTCTCTACCGTGTACCATATAGCAGAAACCTGTTGTGTGTACAGATTTGACACTGTAAAGTATTATGTTGAAAAATTTATTTCATAAGCTTTTACTAGCAAAAATTAAAAAACAAACTGAATTTCCTTACACTACCTTACCTTTTCCATTAATTTGCTGAGATCCTCAAAAGCTTTAGAAATATCTTTGTCTGTGTCTTTCTGTTTTTGTTTGAGTGATCGCTCGATGCCCATAATCCCGGCCCGATGCCGCCCACCCTGTAACAAATTAAACATTATCAGTAAACTTACAACAAACTTAAAATAAGCTAAAAATGATATTTCAGGTGCTATTTTTAATAACAAATTCATAACAGGGGTAAAAACAAATTCAACATGGTTAAATATTGAATGAATTTCGTTATTTCTACAGGTAAACCTTAAAAATGGAAATTCTCATAATCTATACACATATATGTAAGTATTGAAAGGCATGCTTTTTAATTTCATACCAGCATGAACATTGAAAAAAAGTTGTTCATTCCATATATTTACATCGTAAATGTTTAGTTATTATTGACCTATATATAGACATTCCCTTATATTTTCGATACTGAAGTGTCTGTGTCGTCAGTGAAAACCAGATACCTAGAAACAGTCTTATGTCACCAAAATGTTTGCTTCTAACAGTTGTCCCATGCTATTGGAGGCAGGAGGAGAAGCTTCAAAATGACACTGATCAAATTGTGTTCATAGCTCTATGAACGCCTTTCCTTCTGGTAATGCTTAATATAGAGAAAGTTGCGATGAAAAATGAAACTATATTAGAATGTAGATATTTGCTTGCTTATTTACTCAACACCAGCATTGCAACTTTTACAGTACCTATATACAGTGTATGAGAATCCGAAAATGCCATCTGATGTTGTCCTTTATATCTGATGTTGTCAATTTTACAGTTATCTTTTATCACCTTTCATCAAATCTAACTACAATATGCGTCACCAAAACTTTTTAAGCCTATCATGGAGTCCTATGAGGTTTATTAATTACCAAGAGACATTCCTTGCTCATGGTCATCAGAAATCATCGATCCTTTCTCTTTCCACAAGAACTCAGGTTTAGACCTTTCTGGCTCGTCAGAAAATCTAAAATGGTTTTTGATTGCACAAAAGCAGGTCATTGAACGTGTATAAGCACTTTCCATGGGCAAATCTAGTTTGGAAGCAAAAGTGTTAACATTTGTCTACCGATAAATCGTCCCTTGTTACTTAAATTCCTGTCTTATACAGACAAAATTGAAATTTCATTGGGTCAGTGAAAAGTTAAATATTTGATCCAAGGACAAAATACAAGCAGAATGTTCGGGATAATACTAGTCAGTAACTGAGAGTACCTGTGGTCCAGGGTTTGCAAAAGGTTAGGGATAATACTAGTCAGTAACTGAGAGTACCTGTGGTCCAGGGGTTGCAAAAGGTTAGGGATAATACTAGTCAGTAACTGAAAATACCTGTGGTCCAGGGGTTGCAAAAGGTTAGAGATAATAGTAGTCAGTAACTGAAAATACCTGTGGTCCAGGGGTTGCTGTTGGTAGACTTTGTTCCCATAGTCTTTTTTGTAACTGCTCAGAAAATGCCTGATTAAACTGTAAATAAAAAAGTTGTTAAAATCCTTCTTTTGAAAACAAATTTCAAGATGTTTGTTATGTAAATGGTGATATGAATCAAGCAAACTTTTATCAGTAGCGACAAAATCTGATGTATATAAGGGAGACAACCTGAAGTACGTAAGGGAGACAATCTGAAGTATGCAAGGGAGACAACCTGAAGTACGTAAGGGAGACAACCTGATGTGCAATAACAGAATAAGACAATGTGATGTATGTAAGGGAGACACTCTGAAGTATGTAAGGGAGACAAGCTGATGTGTATAAAATAATCTGATATATGTGTAAGGAATAAAATAAAGTGATATATATGTAAGGGAGACACCCTTAATAGATAAGGGAGATAATCTGATGCGTGTAAGGGAGGCAATCTAAAGAGTATAAAATAATCTGATGTATGTGTAAGGGAGACACCTTAAATATATAAGGTAGCTATAGACAATCTTAAATCTAAAAGGGAGACAATCTGAAGTGTATATAATTAATAAGCTGATATATGCATAAGGGAGACAATCTGATGCCTGTAAGGGAGACAATCTGATGTGTATGAAATCTGCCATACTAATGACCTTGAACTAATTACAATGACTCTACATAGAGTACACTAATGACTTTCATGCAGTGATCTTAACTTTACCTCTCTTTCACCTGCGTCCCTGAAGGAGAGTCTGATGAAATGGTTGGCACTGTGAGAGACGGGTCCAGGTTTATTTTGACTTGGCACAGCATTTAGGTGAACAACAATTTTGGCACTGGCAGGAAAGAATGATTATCATGATTAAAATTCTCATTGTAAAGTACAACTAAAATGTACCTGGTACTCATTTTTCTGTTCATCATTACCAGATTATTAATATATTTGAATACCGGTACATGAATATTTATTTTACTGATTTTTTTTTAAACTGGAGCTAAAACCATTTTTGGTGCCATCCAATCCAATGAATCTACATGACACTAGTTACCATTACTGGTATATGTTTTAAAGTTTTGTATATTTGCACAATATACAATTTTGTATATATAACTATAAAGACTACAGTGTAAGGATTCAGATCAATTATGTCTTAATTCAAAGAAGCCAGTACGGAAGTGTTAAGAAAACCTTTTAGCGAATCCTGATGGTTGTTCTTCCAGAAACACCACGAGTGAGAGGCGTAATACCAAAATACGGGACTGCAATGGAATTGTACAGTGGAAATAAATAAAGTGCACAGACACATTTTCATAAGAAACAAGAAATTCAATATTTTTGATTTCAGAAAAATGTCATTCCTTATCAAAAGGTTCACTTAGTTTAGAGTTTTTCAGTGTTGACCATGATGTATTATCATATATAAACCAATATATGATATGTTCAAATTTACTATATATACATTTTAATATAACATAAGTACTACTTGTATCAGTAAAATACCGGGACATGAATATTTATTTTACTGATTTTATAAAACATTTTTTTTTTTTTTTAAACTGGAGCTAAAACCATTTTTGGTGCCATCCAATCCAATGAAACTACATGACACTAGTTACCATAATTTACCGGTATATGTTTCAAAATTTTGTAAACCTGAAATTTGCACATATTCTTGCTATCATGATTCCTTGTTCTGTAGTAAAAATATAATTGCAAATCTCTTAAAAGAGAATTCTATTGATATTTAGTGTGTTCAACCTTGACTATCATAATTTTCTACAAAATATTCATGTAATAAAATGGCTGAAATACAATATGGACAGCAAACAAAATCATATGTGATAATCCAAGTTATTTTTGTGCTTTTTTTTATACCTTTCAGATTCCCATCTCAAACAATTGTTGGTAAATGACACAATATATCAGATGGTAAAACAATAATACTGAACTGATTTAAAGCTATACATCGTAAATCCCAGTACAACTGACAATTTATTTTCACAATACTCAGAATAAGTGCAATCACTGCTTTAGTAACTTATAATTCAAATAAATTCAAACAGAATACAAATATACTTACTCTGTCCGTTACATCTTTCCAAATTAATTTATGTGTGGATAAAACCAAAATTCCATCTTGAAAGGAAGTCTGAAAAATGAATATATACAATTATATATTCACATATAACACTAAAACATGTATTGAGATGAATTATGAAACATATTCAGCAAAATAATATGCATATATACACTGTTTACCTTGTTTTGAAATTGTTTTGCTAATGTTTTTCTTGCTCAACAGAACACATGAAACACAGATGGCAATCTAGTGTGATAAAATTAGCTGACTATGACATCTGAAAATGTGAATCAATTTCAACTTACAAATGTAATTTATTGCTATTCTGCTTTCCAAAAGTGAACTGTTTCATTTAGGTAAAAATGGTGATTTTTTTTTATCAAAATTGACCAATCTTTTGCTTTCACAAACTTTGTTTGATGCTGATCATTACCTTCATACCAGAAGTATATACATGACCCCCACACCACACTCACACTAATGTATCATGTGATGGTGACTGTCATATCATGTGACATAAGTTCCAAAAAATTGTATCAAGAAAAAGAAACGACTTCTTACAATCAAAAATACAATTACATATTTTTTATTTAGCTAAACCATAAAAGCTTCATACTAGAAAATTAAAACTATTTCCCTGTGGGTAAGATTTCACTCTCTACGATTCACACAGGCGTGGTTGATTCCATCAACAACACAGGTTCAGTTATCTTCATGCCAAATTCAAACACACTCTAGTAATTCAGTACTTGAAATACAGGTTTCAGCCTCGAATTAAAGGGGATATATACCTATTCATGTGATATAATACCAATATCATGTGCCCAGTACATCTTCCCTTTTTATCGAGGCAGATACGTATACCTATACTTATACACACAGATTTTATTCTGACTATAGGAATGTATATATTTCCTCTGCTGTCAGCTCTATTGTATCTGTAACAGGAAAGAGAATAGCTATAGTGTGCTTCCTGGCACCGGGCATAGAACCCTCGATCTCCAGGTTACTAGTCGGACAGGCCCTTCCACCGAGCTAAAGGGAAATTCCTATGTACAATTAAAATCTGCCACATATCAATAAATGTTGGTTGATATTATTGATAAGAACTGGTGATGACCTATGATTATTTTTGCAAGTGAATTGCTGATAATGTCACAGCTCTGTAATTGTAAGTTCATAAATTAAAAATTATTTGTACAAGTTAGTAGTTCAAATTTGATGTTGGTATACTATGTTCTTATATATGGTACATGAGTGTTCATTTCTTGTTAAATTAAATTATCGGGGCCTCAATAGGTTCCCTGTGGTTATAGAGAAGTGGCTGGTTCTTCTAAAGGTGATTATAAGTCTAGATTCAAATGCTCAAACAGTTTGTGACGTTACAACCCCAACCTCTGATGGCAGACTATTCCATATGTCTACGTTTCGGTGGATGAAGGAACATTTCCTGATATTAAGGTGCATTCTTTGTTTATATATATAATATCAGTTACCACGGAATTAGATTAGTTATCTAAGTCTGTGGTTTAACATACTTGAAACTAGAACGAATATATCATACCCTGCCTCACTGCGTACGACGCAATATATCAAAAAAAGTCTCGTCGTCAGAAATAGCAGGAGAGGAAAATGCAGTGGGCATTGGGGCTAAATTGAGATTTTAATACCGGATTCCTTAGTCCAAAATAATTGACCGTCTTCACCTTTTAAAAAAATGTCTAGTGGAGATGCACAGTGACCATTTCTGTAGCGCATTGTTAGCTTTACGCATAAACGCAGACGAAAATTGGTATCGAACCTAACTTTACATCTGAGTAGTTTCTGTTATTTGAAAGACTCCACCTAGAGTTAGTCCTCTGGATCATATGATAGACATCAAGAAGCTTGTAGCTTTATGAATTAAAATCGGTAGCGAATTTATTATTGAATCGAAAGTTGCAATACTTAATCTACAGGAAGGCCGTCGTAGTTTCGTCAGTATTTGCCTCCAAGACACGCTACATACACAGTTATACCGTAAACTCTGGGGTGCGACAATCACAGTACCTTTTCCTGACCATCATACAAAGCCACTCCTCGCTGCTGTAATACTTGTTTTTCGCCAGGAAGGAAACTATCGTCTCCCCACTCAAATCTGTCCATTTTCTCTTGAGTTTCCGTATCCTTCCATGTCATCGAAAGGCTTTACACAATACTCGCCTTAATAAAGCGTTGAAAAGACCAAAACAAATTCCAAATAATGAACCAAACACCGGGAACATGTATTACGGCATTGGCGACCACAGACTTTCATGTTCAAAACCGAAATTGCTTAAATAGTATAAAGTCAAAGAAATATATTTGAAATATCATATTTAACAAAAGGCCCATTTGACATGTATCGCTCACCTGGTATCAATATCACACTTGGAACCTTGAAATTAAAAGTTGACTAAAATAAAGCTACAGGCAAAATATCATTGTTTTGACTCAAAGTCATTCAAAAGAACCCGTTAAAAGATTTAAACACATCGCCTGGATATTTGAGCAATCATAGGAAAATGTTCTCCATATTGAAAGTAATTTTGCAAATATTACCATTATGTTGAGTCTCATTGGCTTATAAGGATTTTCTAAGCTAAATGAAACTTTATAATATTCTATCCTAGCATGCTACTTAAGTCAAATATAATCATCCTGGGCCTCCAGAAGAAGTTGTTTAAAGGTTTTTAACATATATGACCCTTGTGATCTTGAAAGTAGGCCAAGGTCATTTATTTGAAGACACTTTATTATAGCATTTCATGCTCAATATTCAGAAAATAGGTCAAGGTCATTTATCTGAGGAAATTTATTAGCACTTCATCCAAGATACCTTTGGCCAAATAGCATTGCTCTAGGCCTCTTGGTTATTCAGAAGAAGTTGTTTAAGGTTTTAAACACATTTGACATACCCTTGTGATCTTGAAAATAGGATAAGGTCATTTATTTTAGGAAACTTTATAGCACCTGGTCAAGATCAATTATTTGAGAAAGCTTTATAGCACTCTGTCCCAGGTACCTACCCGCCAATTATCACGGCCCTTGGTCTTCCAGAGTTCTTAAGAAGAGTCGTTCAAATAAAAAAAATTGATATAGAAATACCATAAAAATGGGAAAATTAGCACAACTTTGTGAAAATTAAAATTAGATATTAATTGCTGCTGTGTCATGAAAAAGTGACCCCTCAATATTGAATAGAAAAGCCTTTCCGGGGTCATTTTTCTACATTTGAAATATGTATACATGTATTCTACGTACGTAGAGACTGGAGATCCTACGTGGGTATGTGTAGAAAACATATAAACCCCACCCCCACCCCATGCAACCATGTTTTTTGTCCTTCGTCCTGTAAACATTGAAGTGTTGGTATACAAAAAACATGCAACCATGTTTTTTGTCCTTCGTCCTGTAAACATTGAAGTGACCCCTGTAGAAAAACTAACCAGGGGTAATTTTTCTGCATCGAGATCCTTCCAAGGCATCGGTAGAAAATGTGTATAACCCAATAAGGTTTTTTGTCCTTTGTCCAGTGAAAAAGTCCAAATTTATGAACACACATACACCCTACTATATTCATTTTAATACAGTATGAAATGTTCTCATACATCAGTACACACTTTCTTTTTGTGATCAGTCAAGGCTACTGTTGCTAAAAATATTTTACCAACCCTTTTAAGGTCACTTTGGCATCTACTTTTCCTCAGATTTTAAAGGGTGTCAAGCTAGGATATTCATTTCAACAAACTTGCTAACCCTTCTCCTGACCCTTAGCCTCTTTGTTAATCAGGAGAAACAGCTTTGAATCTTTTCAATATTTTTAAACCACATGGCATTGAAAATGAGTTCATCTGTTTAAAAAAAATTGATATCTCTTTATCTTAGCAAGCATTAACACATCAAATATCATTATCTAAGCCTCTTGGTCATCCCTGTATTTGGAAGAATTTTTTGACAATTGTAAGACCTCAAACACAATGCAATAGAAGTCAGGTTGGCATTGTCAGATTTTAAATTTGCCTAAAACAATGCTTCAACAGTCACAAAATAATAATTTTCGACTCAGTAGAACAGATACACTCAAAACATGTTAGTAGTTGTTAATATTTTGTTCATTTCATATCTCCATTATGTTTTCTTAAATTTACCGCAAGGTATATTTTTCTTTTCAAAACTGATTTATCAAAGCTATATAGTCATGCCAGAAAATAAGTTTCAAATGCATATTTTTATTTTTTGATAGTGGTACGAGGATCCTTAAAATGAAACAACAATCACTTAATGGTGCTAATGACATTGGAGATTTATGTTGCTTTCAGTACTTCACCACACAATTTAGAAAATTTTGAATTCAAAGTAATCAAAAAAAAAATAAACACAAACATGTATATAACAAACATATTTTATTGATCCTGATGCATTGTATTCAACAAGTTATTCTGTCAGGCTTATGAAAAGTATATAACAACCAATGTATAAATAAGTCATTGACAACCTTAGAACAAAATACACATTTCAGGTTCGGATGAATACAACTTGATGATTTCCTGCACACTAGCTGCTGTTATTTCTCATCAGCAGTTGTTATAAATCACTTACCATACCAAAGTGATGAATGATAAAACACATATACAGAATAATTGCATAAAAAAAGTGAAAAATTCAAAACTAAACCCGAAAGTCTTCTTTTCAATACTGCCTATTTCACTGGTGTTATTCAAATTTTTGGTAATTACTTACGAATATTCATAAGAATTTCAAAGGTTATGTCTGATTTATTGACAAGTTGTTACAACATTTAGAACAACAGTGACCAAAAATTACAATATTTCTCTATTATCTGTGACCAAATAATCATTATCTATTGTCACTTCATACTGGAAAGTTTCCCAGACACCCCGGGGACAAGGGACATAATCAACAAGGGACATAACCCTGTCATGATATAGGTTACATCACCTTGGCCGCTTTTATTCATCACGATTCAAACAGTTTGACTAGACTTGTTTGTTTATGAAATAAGGAGGGACCTACCGGTAGTAATATGATGCTGCTTTCAGGCGAACCTTGACGAGGCAATGCAAAGCCTGCATAAACCTTTGCAGGTCAGCCAGGATTTATACCGCATGAACGAACAAGCCCCACGTGCATGCTTAGAGTATGCAATGAAAAACACCTGCAATTTCGTAGTAGATGAGCAATTCTTGGAAAAACTTTAATTTTCCACATTTATACAGTGTACAGACTAAAATGCCACAGTTCAGTTGTCACAGATAGGAGAAATGTTTGTTTCTGTTATCAGCACTTTTTTCTCAGACTGCATATGGTAAGTTCACTTTTCACAATACATGTACATCGTGTATCAACAATTTGTTTATTATAAGATTTAAAGTTTTCACAATTTGTACTAATTTTATTATTGTATACTGGGAAATATTCACTGCAGTTTGATTTTCGTATATTTCACCCCCCATAATGAGGGCGAGTTTATCACTACAGCAAACATTTGTAAACAACACAATATATGTCGTTATTAAGTGTGATGGGCGAATTTAATATTGGGCGAAAATGGATTCTACCATTGAAGGGCATACAAATGATACCAAACACCCTTCAAAGATAATATCAATCTTCTGTAGTATATTGTACATATCCCAACTTCATACAAAATATCTAATACCGTATTCGCAATAATCAGCACTCCTCCCCCAATAAATGCCCCTTCCCGTTTTTGAGAGTAACTGAAATTATAAAGACACCCTCCCAGAACTGACCAGGCCCATTTAATGATTAATAAATATCAAACTTCAATACCGACATTTATTTCTTGTGATCATGGTTGAACTTCCCTTGAAGCCGATGAACATTTTTATTTTCAAACCTCCAGTCACACTGGAATATTTACAATGATCTTACGTAGCTGAAGTTACACAACTTCTTCTATCATAACTCATATTTTATTATCCTAATACAAAGTGCATATATATATTTTTTCAAATACCATGGGCGCTTATTATGGTATTCAAAAGTTACACTACCAATGTCATAGATAATATAACACTCATAATTATGTGAAACTAATTCTATGCAAAATATACATGTACATTCATTGGCACATGTAGTACCAATATTTTTCAAAGATACTAAGATGCTATTTTTTTTACACTTCAACTTAATTTCTCATATTCTGATTGGTTGAGAAAATGATGGAAACAAACACTGTAACTCGCTAAAAATACAATGTAGAGTGAGGGTGACATCATGATGTGATAGTGCAAAATGTTACCCTAGCAAATATGTAAGTTGATCATCAGTTAATGTGCACACAGATTGTGAAGATGAGATTGTGCAGGTGATATTTTACACTGTCACCTGCTTGTACTTATAGATGGTGACAGTCTTTTTTTAATCTGTTTGACTTCTGGAATGATAAAGTAAATAGGACATTCAATACACATAATGTAGCAGTGCAAATTGTCTACCATCTGAAACCTGTTCCAACTCTTTACTTTGCTTTGGGTAACAAAGATTCCCTTGGGTTGACATTATGCACTGTTACCTTCGATTCTAATACATTATATTGATAACCTGACACATGGTATTTCCCGTAATAAGCGCACTTTAGAAATGATGATTGAGACTGCGATGCTGTGGGTGTCATGTCAGGACGTCTGTGCTTTTTTACTTTTCCATTGACTCGGGTCCTCTGCTTTTACATGAAAGTTCTCCCAGAACGACATGTCTGGTTCAGAGAGAGACTGGACATTTTTGATGACATCATTAAAATCCAAAACCTTAAACTCTCCTCCAGGAGACAGCAATCCTTCTTCCATGTTCTTGTTAACCTGCAATGGAGAACATGTTCTGTATATCATGGTAAAACTGTTAACAAAATATTGTAAATAATAAAGGTTATAAATACTTCAAAGAAAATGGGTGAGAATAAAACCCCAGGGAAAAAGCTTTTCTTTTTCTTTAAAAAATTGTTTTGTTTTTTGCTTGTAGGTAAACGTTCCTTCCATTTTCTACACAAACATGCATCCTCAATACTCCAGGGGTTATACTCACTTTTTCTCTCTGCACCCCTGGAATATGTCATGGCAAAATTGAAGGCTCATTGTGAACCACCTTGTGGATGAGACAAGAAGACTAGTTTGATACTTTGATGTACATCAAAAGAATCTGTCGGTTGCGTAAAGTTTACTGGCTTTGAAGTCGGATGTCACTCCTCTAAATTTCAAAGGACAGGTATCAGCCTAGCGATTGGTCAGTTGTTTTTTTACCTGAGCCCAATCAAATAGCTAGCCGCGTGCCTTCAATTTTGCTAGGTCGTATTCCAGGGGTGCAGAGAGCAAAAGTGAGCGTAACCCCTGAAGTATTGAGGATGACAAACTAGTCTAGTTAAACCCCTTTAATACAACAACCTGTGGGAACTAACACTTTGCTATAGTTTACAGGGTGTCAGAATACACAGGTTTTAGCTTTACAAGGAACGGGCTGTATGATGGATATGACAGGACATCAGAATATTCAGTGGTCAGATTAGAGAGGTTTGAACCATTGACAGAAATAAAGTCACTGATTCTCTCTAAGACATCAACAGAAGGCATGATGCAGGGAGGCAGATTGCTGGGAGAGTCAAAACTTTTAAAAGGAGAATTGAAAGGTATAGTTTTCACCCATATACTTAAAAGTCTGAGTGGGGTTGATTGTCAGAATATTGCCTTGCATAACATTTATATTTCCTGAAAATGTACTTACCACGGTGTCTGGGACTTTGATATTACCCCCAGGTATAAACTTTAAAGTAATTTATCAAATCGTTAAAGATGCAATTTCGGTAATCTGTCTTGTAACATAATGCCATATTTTTTCTTGTTGACCAATGAAAGTCATTGTAACATAAGAAATGGATCAGAACATGGATTTTACAACCAGACAAACTGGAACTGCTGTTAAATAAGAGCCAGAATTATAAGAAATATAATAGATAACCCCCAAAATACATTATACAAGCGTACGTGTAAAGTGGAAAATAGAAGTAATTCCATTTGTTTCCTGGCTGTTTTGGGATTTTTTTTGTTTTCATGAATTGAGAAAAATTTTACATGGTGTAAAATTATTTCTGGTCATACAAATTTGCAAAATTTCAATAAATTTTTACAATCATAACACAATGATGAAAGCGTGGTAAAATAAGTTGACAAATGGAATTGAGGGAAATAAATGAACTGAATAATCAACCTGTGCCCAAAGCATGAGGAGATAGATAAGTGTGTAACCATTTAACCTGTGCATTATAAGACAGATTATAAACGTTGATGACTTATAACACAAGGTACATCTAACTTTGAACCCTGTCTGGTGACAAACGGACTGTAATAGGAAGTGTCACCACCAACAAAATCATAAATTTTGCATATATGAATTACTGAAATTCATATTTTCACTTGTCAATTTGGAAAAAAAAACTCCTTACCATTTCTGATCTTAGGACTAATTAGTTTAGTGTCACAGTCTGTACTGTAACATATATAGGCGACATTTTTTCCGCATTAATACAACATGAATTTTTTTTCATAGGTTTCATGATATCGGTTACAATTTTGGGAATTTTATACATGAATTTTTGGGGGAGAAGGTAAATTGCGTTGGGAATGGGATCAATAAGCGGCCTCAATTTTACAGACAGGAAATTAAAAACACTGAGATCCCACGCACTACAACATTGTCACACACTTACGGGACATCCCAAACGTGTTTTGTCGTTTCTGTTTACAGCTACTGCAATACTATGGTCGCCTAGCAACTGCTCCTCAAATGTCCAGTCTGGCATCGGTGTCCCATCTATCTTCAGAGTGGTGTCAGAAATGACACTAGAGTCTATATTTAAAGTTGGAAGGTTGAAGTTCAATCTGCCAACCTCAAATCCAATGCCTACACCGAGTGCTTTTACGTAACTTTCCTTCAAGCACTGAAAATAACAAGAAATAGTAAGGAGAATAACATCAACTTCTTTGTGGATGTGAATTGGCTATATATAGATGTATCAACCTACTGCACTGGTTGTATACGAAACCTAGATTTATATATATTAACCTAGTCATGCAAATAAAGCTAGTGTACATGAACTGTTTGAAAATCTTGACATTCTTAGAACAAGACACATGTCACAGCAGTAACAGTGGACACACATGTCACAGCAAAAACAGAGGACACATGTGTCACATCAGTAATAGTGGACACACATGTCACAGTAAAAACAGAGGACACATGTGTCACAGCAGTAACAAAGGACACACGTGTCACACCAGTAACAGAGGACACATGTGTCACAGCAGTAACAAAGGACACATGTGTCACAGCAGTAACAAAGGACACACATGTCACACCAGTAACAGAGGACACACGTGTCACACCAGTAACAGTGGACACACATGTCACAGCAGTAACAGTGGACACACATGTCACAGCAAAAACAGAGGACACATGTGTCACAGCAG
>JAUMHH010157652.1:0-18137 GCA_032359455.1 Chlamys rubida | reverse complement strand
ACTGTAAGTGACATTCTATCATTACATCGTTAGTGACATTCTATCATTACATTGTTAGTGACATTCTATCATTACACCATTAGTGACATTCTATCATGACACCGTTAGTGACATTCTATCATTACACCGTTAGTGATATTATATCATTACATTGTTAGTGACATTCTATCATGACACTGTAAGTGACATTCTATCATTACATCGTTAGTGACATTCTATCATTACATTGTTAGTGACATTCTATCATTACACTGCTGGACACCAGATGTATCCTGTTTGTGGCAATCAATGTAAGAGTTATTTCAAAATATTGCCTTATCATTGAATTATTAATGAGGAAAAGGTTTTTACTTCAAAATATATTTTTGACTTGCAAAGTTGATGCAGTACAAAGTACCATTAGTGCAGCTAGGTAGACTAGAGTAGAGTACATTACATACAGTGTTGATGATTGTTTTTTCTGGTGAAGCATCAAATAAGTACATTTTCCTGGAGTAAAAATTTCAAAATCCTCTACAGAATCAATTAAGTATCACTTGAACTATCAAAGCCCTAACAGTAGCTAAATCTATATCATTACATGGCTGAGCAACTACCCTCAGTTCTTATAATAATTAAACTGTATCATGACAATAAATTGACATGTAAACAAAGACAGATCACCTCAATAATCAATATATATCAGTCTGGGAGATCTACCCAGGGGCCTGGTGGTGGGGTCAAATGTCAGGAACACAAACCAGCCAGTCAGTAACAACGGGGTGATCGGGTGATTGGGTGATCGGGCCCTGTGACTCCAGGTCTCAATCCATCAGATCATCACTGATCTTATCCACTACCAAGTTTATTTGTTAACTCGTCAGTCTGTCAGTCGATCGTTTATCTGCTAAATTTAATAGTAAATGAAAAATGTCCAATTTAACAGAGGGGTATACCAAACTACGAAATATTGTATTTCGTAAAACTTGCGAAAGTCTAACATATCTGTGCAACGTCTAGTCTAAATCATATGAAACTAGAGGTCTGTGTTTTAATAAAAATGTCTACCCTTATCAGCCACACACATATTTGTTTTGGATTTATGTAAGCTTTGACCTAGATGTGAAGGTCACAGTGACCTCATACCTTTTCTTTACACCTGATTGAGGAATCAAGCCCCAGCCATCTCTACGAGAGGAGCGTGTGCTAACCACTGAGCCATCTGCAGTACTAAATACAGTACATTACACATCTGCAGTTCGTGATGCAAGTAAAACTTGTTTCATCCAGCTATAATTTAGACAAGAAAAAATAAAGTAAAACATTTTGCACTTACTTGATCATTGATCCAGAGGTTGAAGGACACCATGACCTGCTCTGCAAACTTTCTTACGGTGATTCAGGTATACACATTAAGTTTTCTGAGATATGTTAATAATTTAAAAGTTGCAACAATTTTACAAAAAATATTTGCACTTACATGGCACTGACCTTTGACTTTATGTTGGAGTTCACAGTGACATGAATACAGTTCAGCACACACCTTCTGTCGGTTATACAGGTATCCTAGCCCGACTTTCCTCTGGCCCTATAAGACATTTTGACAGGTAGATGTCTACAGCAGACATCTATCTGTCAAAATGTCTAGGTCTGGTGTCAGGGCCAGAGGAAACTCGGGCTAATAGGTATCCAAGTTTGTTGTTGCTTGAGAAAAAGACATGTGGACAAGTGGACATGTGGTCATCAATGTTTACTTGTCATTGCACATACAGGACTGTTGGACCTTTTGTAGCTGACAAGTATAGAAATACTATAACAAAGCAGTTTTTGTCAGTACTAGGAGGATTTCCACATAACACATGTCTGTACAATGACACAGATGACACAGTCAGATAAAGACTATCTCTGTCATTGTGTAGGCATTTCTAGCTTTGTTATTATTACCCTCAAATTTGTGTTCACAATGACATCACCAGTGAAATGTCAGTAGTGATATACACAGAGACAGCACAGTACAACATCACATACACAGACTGACACAGATAATCGGGATGATACCCGAAACCTGTGCACTTTATTTATGGAGTTCTTCACTTCACAACTGTTTCAAACATTGTCGACATTTTGTGTTCTGTTCTACTGTAAGTTTTCATTCTGATGACGTAAGTTAGGACTTTTGACTATAAACTGTGTAATGGCAAAACGTTAACAATGTAAATCCAAACGCGTTCTGATAGTGTTAGTAAGATCTGTATACTATTAACTAGTGTATAACACAAATCTAATTCCATGTAATAAATGTGGTTTATGCAGTAGTATAAGAATCTGCCAATCCAACGATTACTTATTTAACCCAACATGCACAATAAAAACATCCTAGATGTAATGTCAAAATAACCTAATGCAACATAAACCAACCTTCACAGTTGAAGTGTAGAATTTTGGATGCAGATAATTATAGGGACAATCACCTTTATTTTCAGAATTATTTTACAATAACACAGGGATAATATCCCCCGAAATCTTTACACTATTGTACAACTTCAAATCCTGGTACCTTTCATTAATACCCAAGTAATTATGTATATATGGAATATTACTGTTTTATTACCATAGTAATCATGCAATTAACACTTTTTGCAGAACAATAAATAGTCATTTCTATTAAACTTAACCAACATGGATAAGCTTTCTTTTAATGAATAGCTTACTGCTGGATAAATATGTAAAGTTTCTAAAGTCACAAGGGTGATGTATAGTATTGCAATTGATATATGTAGTATTTTTCAGTAGTTAATTTAATTCCTGTTATTTTGAAGGTTGGGGTTCCGTAGATGCATGAAAAACAGACCAGTAAAAAGACCATCTATAAACCTACCTGGTCATGAGCTTGAGAAAATTGAAATATTTTTATTCTTCAGACAAAAAGTTGTAAATCCTGTCTTTGTTGTTTAAGGAGTTTATTGGTCTTATACTACCTATAGAGAACTGATTAAAAACACACCATTCCAAGATACATTGCTGAAACAGATGTTTATTGAAGTACATGTACAAGTAAACATTTAAAACTACTATTTAAGGTATTTTATATACCAGACATACCACAGTAACAATCTACACATACCAAACATACACCTGTACATTTGTAAGCACTGTAGAGATCTAGTCACACAACCCACAACGTTGTTTACAGCCTGTCAGCAATACTCATACAACGACATTGTAGAGATCTAGTCACACAGCCCATAACGTTGTCTACAGTCTGTCAGCAATACTTATACAACTACATTGTACAGACAACACTGCTGTGTATCCAGTCTGATTCTTTGGTCCAATTACACTGTATTACCAGCTCATTTTTCCAACTCAGGACACTTCTTATTCGCAAACATTTGACAATGTGAATTTTTAACACAAGTAAAACAATCCCAGCTCTAAATAGTACTGCACTCCTACATCTGTTTTGCTTGGTTATCATTATACCAACTGAATCAAAATGGGAACAAGTTTGTTCTTGATGCCATACAAAGTACTCCCACTCACATGAACACGCATTGTGATCACTGTCACTGCTGTGACACTACGTTTGTCCTAGCATACTTCAGATTTGGCGCTGAAAGCTTTGGGCAGCAAAATACATAGACTAGAACTAAGATCTACAGGTCTAGACTGTATCTATGTTTTGAAACTCACTGCTTTGAAGAAATAAACGTCCAACAAAATTTCTTCAATTTGAATTACTAAACAGCTTCTGTCAACAAGAGCATTGGTGCTGCTTCAAGGGAGATAACTACGACCAATTATGAATTTCTGTTTCACATTTACTACCAGAAGAGAGTACCATATTGTAATCATCTGGTTCTAGTCTGTTATCAGCAACATCCTTTTGGATATCATGCTGATTGGTGTCTTTTTATTTGTCAATTGCCTTGTTCATTGCTTGTTGTCCATTGCACTATTAATTTTTCACAGGGAGAGTGTTTCTGTATTTACTCCCGAACAGTATATTAACAATAGATATGGATAAGTTTTTGTGCCAGTGTCATAACATATTTGACAAAGAATAAAAATCATTTCAGACACATTCATGAAAATGAGTATTCACCAAAATTTAAAGATGAGGTAAATTTTAGTTTCATTTTTTTTTTATATTTTTGATAATGGCCAAAAGTATTGATGTGCTAATGACAAATACATAAAAATGGCTTAGAAGTTTTACAACTTGTTCTAATCCCATTGCTTTTTGTCAATTACATGTGAAAACAAAAACACAATACAGTTGTTCCACGAAGGTCCTAGGCTAATCCGGGGTTCAGTACGGAGCAGGAGTGGGCGCAGGAACACTCATGAGTGGCGAGTCAAGCTGTTCCTGTGGAGTTGCAGGACTTGGTTCATATGAGGATATTTTATCTGACAGCTGCTGGTACGTCGTGTGAACAGCTTCACTGTGCTGTAAAACAAACAGGACATATCAGTGGAGCTTACAGCTGAGAGACAAAATATAACGCAAACAAATTATCTTACCTAGTATAAAGGATTAAAGAAAATATACTACCCACAAACATTTATGATAAAACATGCTATCATCAGCTGGTGATTATCAAACAAATGTGTAAGAGAGTACACATTAATACTACAGGAGCTTGGTAGTGTTGGTGTGTACACCGAGTCATACCTCGTTGTTTGGTGCCGTGGCCTGCATGAGAGCCTCGAGGCGAGCGGGTGGTAGCTTGTGGTGGATGTGCCACAACAATCGCAGCAGGTGTCGCATCATGTTTTCCTTGGAAATGGATGGCTACAAAATATTATAGTAAAAAAAATCCTATCAATTATTTCTAAAATTTCTTTTTCAAATGATTCACCTATCGCTAAATATATGTCAAGGGATATTTATCTCACTATCTATTTACTGATTGAACACAATCACATTCTAAACTCCTGGAAATTATCTGTCTGTGTGAATAACAAAATAAAACACAAAAGACTTGAAAAGCCAAAGTTGAAATAAAACACAGAAATATTGATTTCAATCATGCAAATGAAGATCATATATTTGTTTACACATTTTTGCAAATAAAACAATTTTTTCAATCAACTTTATGTCTTTTAAAATCATATAACAGTTCTTAACTGTTGGAGAAGCTATTTATATATATATATTCTCAACAGTGATTTTATTATAGGTTTGTCTCAACAGTGATTTTATTGAAGATATTCTCAAAAGCATATTTTTCATCAAAACATTCTAGACCGAGATATTGTGCAAGGGGAGTTATCAGTTGTCTCCCCTGTATTGAGTGTCTATCTGTAAATTGTAGTACTTACCAGTATGAAGTCATCAAACACGACAACACACAAGTCCTCTTGGCTGAAGTCCTCGGCCATGGGGATTAGGTAAGAGATGATGGTGTGGAGGAAAGTGTCCTCAGACGCTCGCTCGTTCTCACAGTGGATAAGTGTTGGCAGGATCTGACACAACGCAAATTTGTCACGAGACCGACACGCCTGTAACACCAAGTACATACAATATCTGTAGGTTAGTTTCTCATATAATATTAATATTAGTCCTGCAAGCCTGCAGCATAAAGTACAAGCCTGCAACATCAAGTACACACAATATCTGTAGGTTAGTTTTTTTATATTATAGAATATCAGTCCTGCAACCCTGCAGCATAATTTGTTCAATTTGGAAAATACAGTAGCATTTTCACAATGTTGTTAAAATATGTATGTTTTCATAAAATATAAAATTATTATTTTTAAGCCATTTATCAACTATTAGATAATTCCTAAAGGCTTTATAAATATATGTATAAAATAGTAACAAAAAAACAACATTGTAATTTCTGAACAGAAGCCATAAATTGTGGACCATTCAAATTGGGAAAATATTGGATAAGATATTTGTACCTGTGCTGTATAGTACATGGCCACCAGACTGGCTATACTGTTGCTCTTGATAAAGGTGGCGTACAATTCAGATGGCTGTTTCAGTGTTGGCTGAGGCTCCTCTGGTATCCGAGAACAAATACTCCTGGTGTGGTCCTCCACCATCATAGAAACGATGTTGGGTAGGAACTTTGTGAATATGGGAACGTCCTGAAAAAAAGATCCATCAAATCACACATTTATTCACAAACTTTAAAATTGGAACACTTTCACTTTGTAACATTATATTGATAATGGTTAAAAATTACCAATGATGATTTATTTTTGCACTGCATTTGCAAATGCAGGTGAGAATAACTGGACTACCATACTTATGATCAGGTTTGCTCGAAAACAACTAGTGTCCCGGAACAACTAGCATCCTCTATTGATGACTGTCCAGTCAATCCTGACAGCCTTACCGTGCCTGATCCTCTTACCAGTTTAGGCTCCCTGAACAACTGACTGTCAATCATGTCCCAAGCACCCAGGCCCAAGGCCATCATCCGTACCAACAGGACAATGTCAGCACTTTCCTGTGCACAAATGTATGAATTTATCATATTATTGAATTATACTTTGATTCATAAAAGATAATATTGGTTATAAAATTCAACTTGTTTAGGAGAGATTACTCCATTTAGTAATCATATTTTTATAGATTTAATATATATTTATTTATTATTAAGATTTCTATCAAAAAGGCAATTCAGCCCTTCAGAGTACTTGATTTCAATAAGTCAAAAAGACAAGTTTGTGTGCTAGGGTAGATATAGCTGTGCTAGGGTAGATATAGCTGGAGAAAGTGGAAACACCGTTTTTTATATTTGGCTAAAACTACAAAACATATATGTTAGACATTATAATATTTACCCTCGGCACGACTTCATTGTTCACACAATGTTGTAAGTTCTTCATCATGGATAGTGCTACTGTGTTCAGTGCGAACGGGTCACACAGGATCATGGAAAGGTCTCTGGAAACAGAAAATACAAGGTAAGAGATGTAACTCTCGGATATTTTACAGTCTATTGCATCATTTAAGAACAAAAATGACAAATTCAATAGCATTTTGACATCATTAAATGTATGTTTAGTGTGACAATTTGTCAATGCATATGAATAATAATTTTGCTTTTAATAATAATAACAATTTGAGGTTCTTATATACTGCTTTATCACAACCTAGTTTGTCTTAAAGCAGTTCACAAATTATTATCCGTGGTTATTAAGCATGTTTGAACTTTATCTAAACATTTAAAGAATATGCAATTCAATATCTTCATGCTTTTGTCAAATAATAATTTTCCATTATAATACCTCATGTGAAATTCCTGTATCGTAAACTGATTGGTATAGACACAGGGTTCATTTCCTCCCACTCATATAATATTGGAAAGGTGCTTTACATTGCCTTTAAAATGGGTGACAGTGTTATGTTCAAAACTGCAAAAGGGTGGAATGCACAAAAACAGTATCAGCACCACTTTCAGTTGACCCTTAAAATTATTAAACTTTAGATGTTTAAAAGTAACATTTTCCCTCAGATGAAGGGTTAAATCACATCGAACAAATCCTTCATTCAAATGCAAGCTTTTTTTAAGGTTTCCCTTGCCATGTTTCTTAATTGCCATTCCCAGGATGACTGCAGCAGCCAGGACATTTTACACCATTATTTTGTTTGAATTAGTTACTATTACTTGACCTAGTGTTATGTTGAATACTATTTCTGAAAATGATGCAAATGTACCTCCTTTGAAATGATAAATCTCTATGAATGTAGTGTTTAGTCAGTTTCTAAATATTTTCAATATATATAGCTATTTACTTTCTCTTTAATTTAATTTTTCGTTTTCAGAGGGAAGTGAAATATCATAAATCTGACATAAAAATTAAACTGTTTTAATATCAGTGGTAACCCATTCATACATTAATACCTCTTTGTGTTAACAACAACCGTACTTATCCTGCAATAAGCCCAGGGGGCCAACAATTACAAAACCTTTTAATTACATTTTATAAAAATATTTACTTTTTTTCAATATGTGCAGAAAATTTGAAACAGTAAATAAACTTGATGTAATATATGATTCCGATTCAGAAGAATTGACAGAAAGTAATCATCATTGATTTACCCCAGCACAAATTCATGATCTTTACGAATGCCATCAAGAAAGCCTTGTAACTCCCTGGATCTCTTCGAATCAATGAATCGATCTCTGATGCACGCATCAACACACCATGTAAACTTGTGACATGGATCTAAGGCACAAATCTCATTTACTTCATGGTCATGAAGAGCCATTAAAAGTTCTGCTCTTAATGTACAATAATGAGTATTCCTTGTCCTCAAAAACAAAGTTCTGAGAAATTGCAGAACCATGTCATAAAGTTTGACATTTTTCCCAACCATGTGTGACAGTTTTTGTACCACTTCACTCTGCCTTCTCGCTCTAGGAGATGGTAGAAAGAACGTCAGTGTGGCGTGCTCATGGCCAAACAGTGCATTTTCTTTCTCCTTGATATACTGTGATAAAAGTGGAGACACTTCATCTCCAAACAATGCTTGATTGTCTTGCCAAATTTGTCTTTTCACTTCTGTTGCTGCTTCTGCATACAATTCTTTATCATCTAGAATTTTCCTCAGATAATCTTCTTCGATCTTTGGCAAATGTTTCAACAATGCCATCACAACTGGTCGAAGTGTTTTAACTTTCACAACCGGAAAACTTTTAGTCAGAAGTGATTCCAATTTTTCAAATCGTTTTTCATCATCACTACTCGCTAATTCGGATATCCGATGGACAAGTTTATCTCTAAGTTCCTCCAACACAGAGTTATGGAAATCAAGTCGTTTAAATTCATGCAAATCCAGAAACGGCAGCGCCGGTCGAAGTGACGGCAGCAAAATACCATTTTCTGTTTGAAACTCTTCGATTGCTTGAAGGGGGTCTGAACAATTTGTCAGCGACTCTTGTAAATAGTCGCCTCCTGGAATTCCGAGATCTTCTAGGCCTGCCATTTTACTCCAGACGGGTCCTGGATTATTCACACTGATTATAAAATGATTAACCTCATATCACCATCATAAACAGAGGTGAAATAGGTAAAACACAAAACCGAAACCTATCAATCCCGCCGTCGGAAGCGAATACGTTTTCGCTCTCTGGTATTAAAGAGTCACTGTAAGGGGAGATAACTATTAATAGACTTGCACCAGTTCATATCTCTTTTTTGCATTTCAACAATGAACTCTTATAATAGATTATAATATATCAATAAGATAATAATTATTTAGAGAAATAAATAAATAAAATAATAACCGGCCAATCACTTTTTTAGCTAGGTAGATACTCTCATTGGTATGCTACTGGATGTTGTTTTATTTTGTTCATTTTATAAAAATAACTGTTTCACAAGCAGACATTTAGAAGAATTGATGCTTTAGAATGAAAAAAAAATCAACAAAAAGCCAACATAAAAATATTGTAAGAAAAGACAGCTTGAACCATTCAACTTGCATAGATACATTTGTACATTAAATACCAGATGAGACTGAAATGTCTGGTCTATATGATAAAGTCTTTGGTCTGTTGATAGCCAAAATGTATACATAATTACAACTAACAACAGATTTATGAACACAAACACCCATCTAACTTATCAAATGAGCAATATAGCACGGCATCAATTCAATAGCACATCAACAAATGTATCTTTCTTGTAATTAGTCTTTTAATTGATTGTTCACGGACTTAGATTGCTAATCTAATTCCGTGATTGGTCATCTTTTTTTTACTATTTATTTTTATCATATTTTTATTATCATATTGATATAATCATGCACTTAAGAGCATGTCTTCCATAAAACCATGCAAAATGGGAAAAAACGTCCAGATGGATGTTTCTAATATAACGCAAACAGTTTGTTTACTGTAAATGATAACATATCAGAGTAAGAAATAATCCATAAAAAATCATAAATTATGTATCTATTTTTAGTAACAGTTGATATACGAATTAGTTGAAAATCTCAATTGAACTTGTCAAAAATTGAGAAAACACATGGTAATAAAAGTACCTTGGAAAAATAAGTCAAACTCAAGACTAATTGTTCAAACATAATTGAAGAGTTAGATGATAGTTTGCAGAACATTTATAAATTAAAATTTGAAAAAAATAAATAAAGGGGAACTTGTGTTGACCTTTCAAAAATTGGCATCTTGCCAATTTTTTAAAACTTTTAAAAATCATGCGACTACTTTTAGCAAAATTTCTTAAGGTAGTTAATACAAATGAATGGAATTAATTGCTTAAAAAAGATAAGTTATTAAAGTAAATAATATAAAAAATTAGTGATGGCAAATTTAATTCAATATAGCAATTTATGGATGAAATGTGCATACATTTGCACTGAAATTTTACCTTTATTTGTAACTTAATAAGGATTTAATGCCACAATTTTGATATTTTTACAGTTCAAATAATAAAAAAATATCGGGCTTTAAAATAAGTTTATGTTCTTTAAAAAATAAATGTGTTATTAATTTGATTCTTCAGACATATTTGGTATTTTATTGATCATTTTGATGTTGCAATAGTGTGTTATTTGGAATTTCATGCTTAAAAACCTCTATTTATGAATACATTTGATAAGAAACTATAAAGAATAATTCAAATGTAAAGGTAAAATAAGATGTGGTATCTAAAAAGATATATTTGTAAAAAAAAAAGTGTATTATAAGAAAATAAATGAGCAACAGTATTTGAGTGCTTTCAAAAAGAGTTATTTCCCTTTCCGGAACTCTTCAAATACAGTGGTGCAGACGGCAGACAACAACAAATGAAAGAAACGTCGGACTGCAGACGATCATGGCTGCATGTGATTTCTCCAATTTTTCTCATATTCTGTGTGAAAAATCAAATAGATACCAAGACAACACTGTTCTATATAACATTTATGACTGTGGTAAGGACACAACAGTTCATCTTAGAGCATACCAGAGTTTAGAGAAGGCTGAAGATCAAAAGTTAAAATTCATTAAATGCCCAGAGTCCCTGCTTATTTTGTATAGAAGTGGTATTTTCACAGTTGATCGTCAGTCCCTTAGTTTAAAAATATGCCAGGCACATAGAGATTTTTTTGGTGCTTACTGGAAAAGGAGCAAAGTAAAATGCATCTATCCTGACCACCCAGAGTTCAGTAAAGCCAAAGCAGACCGGGGGACATCACCATCATTCTGTAAAGAATATTGGCTGAAGACTAGACAAGTCATACCAGTTGGATCAGGTACTATGTCAATTTTGATATAGATACATGTACTCCTGAAATGTGTGTTCCTAATAAACATGATTATCTCATGTAATTTTCAAATACACAATCTTTAAAAATGTTATAGACACAGTTATATAGGCCCCTGAAATAAAAAGTAAAGTTAAAATCTGCTTCATCATACATGTTACGTACTTTGCTAGTTAACAAAAAATAATCTTATTATCCCCTCGACCAATGGAGTCTTGGAAAATAACAAACCTTCATAGTGGATGTGTCTTTGAAAAGAAAAATGTCCATATGAAAATGGGGTCACCCTGACCTACATTTTATTCATGAGTGACTTAGGTTAAGGTCCAGATCTAAAACACTGTAAAATAAAATACGGGCGAGGGAATTAGCTGTCATTTACAACTGCTCTGCCATTTATGGCCGAAATATGGTTTCATTTGATACAAGCGCTCGTACAAAATACATGTACGGGCACTGAGTATCTAATGAAATCATGTTTCTCATAAGCATGTACACGTATGTCGATATTTGATTTTATTAAATATTATATTTCCGCTCCACATATCGTCGGCGGTCATATAATGTTTGATAAAGTCAAATTGTGTATGTTCGTGTACATGTAGGCCGAAACTATGATTTTATTAATACTGATGTTCGAACATGTAGACGGACAAATAGTATATAATGAAATCAAGTTTCTTTAAATATGTACACGTTATGAAAATAACTTTATTTTCATTGTAGGTATATCTCTCGAGATGTATAGAGCCACCGTCCGAGGCGAGGGAGGAATCATTTGGTGGTACTGCCGCGACTGCCCCAACGATCGTCCCGTCCTGGACAGCATTTTAGATGACACCGTCGAGATGGGGCCGCCAACGTTAGAGAGAAGCGACGTCACGGCCGCCGTTGACGTCACCGCCGATGTGGGACCGCCGGTTTTGGACAGGAGCGATGCCATCTTTGACGTAATCAACTCTACCCTCACCAGCGACTTTTTGAACGAGGTAAGCACTATAAGCAAAACGAGCTACAAGCTGACATATTTAATTTGGTAAAGGTTAATTTGTTAAACCGTAAAAAAAAGAATATTGCAGAAATAGCATTAATATGCATATTATATTATGATATATATATTTTGCAGCCACCAGCCTTCGGATATTCCCCTATCAGGAGAGTCAACGCAACCTTCGTCGTTCCGGACGCCGCCACAGACGACCCAGATGCCACGTTCCCTGTCTCGGCAGCTGAAGATACCATCGATGAGTAAGTCTTATACTAAATAGGGGTTTAATAACACCCCCGTGTATTGATGATTTGGTAAAAATGGTATGAAATATCGATGAGTAATAACATGATTAAACCTTTACAGAATCATATAAAAAGATCATGTTTGTACGTTCTTTTTATAATTTGTCGATTTCTCATTGTAGAGACATCCATGATGATTCCTTCGACCTGCGGGACCAGCCAGCCTATGACGACAGTTTTGACCTAACTGTCCAAGACCATGAGGACCCGGCCCCTATCGCAGAGCAGTAAGTAAATCATCAAACGGAATACACTTAATAAATTCATTTTATTTTCAAACCGATTACAAACTTAATTGTATATAAAAAATGTTGTTAAACATATATAAATGTAAACATTCATGTATTATAATTTTTTCATTGTAGATCCCTAGCCGACGCCCTCATCACCGACACCGTTCTAGAGGATGAGGAGGTGACCTGGGAGATAGTAGAACTGGGAACCAACCGTCGTTGCCGGAAGCTTGTTTCCAGTGATGGATACACCTACACTGTGAAGGTATGTATACTCTTAAGGTAAAATAAAATGTATGAAGGCAAATTTCAAGATGTGTAGGTAATGCTGAAAGGTAAAAGTTATATTAAAATGTGAATGCAACATTAAATGTTAAGTTAAATATGTTTTATCTTTAATGTATTATTTATTACAGGGATCCACCAAGACAACAACAACGTGGAGATGTTCCGTCCGGAATAAGAAGGTGTGGTGCCGGGCCAGCGTCAGCCAGCGAGGAGATGCTTTCACCTGCGGCACCATTGACCATGTGCACGGTCCGGACAACTTGGCCATGAAGAGAGTGAAGGTGAAGACTCAGGTGAGTAAATAATCTGCCCTGAATACATGATAACTTTAGACCAATTTATTGTTAAAGGATTTCATGTATTATTTTACCAGATATTGACCGAGATTCACACATTTGAAAATATTTTCATATCTAAAATATCCTAATCTTATTGTTAAAGGATTTCATGTATTATTTTACATTTACAGATATTGACCGAGGCCATGGACAAGGTTCATACGTCGGCAGCTTCGATCATGGAGGACGTTTTGCAGGAGCATATAGATCACAGGGACTTCAACATGCCGAACCCTGCGTATCTCATCCGTGCTGCCAACCGTGCCCGACAGATGATCCGGCCACTGGAGCCCACTGACCTGGACTTTGTCGTAAGTATTACTATCTATTTAGAGTATGATGCTACTAGGTATAACGAACATTTTTCAAGTTCCAAATGGAACACCATAACAATAATTAATACAAACAGTATAATAAAATGAGTTTAATTTATATTTCAGGTTGATCAGGAGTTCCTTCAATGTCCGGACTTCGTCATCGGTGACGTGGGTGAGGATGGTCAGCGACACCTGATGTTCGCCACCCAGACCCAGTTGAGCCTACTCCGACAGGCTCGCCGATGGTAGGTTACAAAGCAAAGCAAGATACATTTGTATCCAAACATACAGTTATAGTTTATCACAAGGATAATGTTGTTATGAATGGGCAAAGTATTAGTTCAACAAATATATTAAAATATATGTTTTTACTTTTAATATCGTTTATTTGTTGTTTATAACTTAAATATTTGTTTTTCATAGGTATATGGATGGGACATTCAAAATCCGGAAGGAGCCATTCACGCAGCTGTGGAGTATTCATGCGTTCCTTCAGAAGGATGATTGCTTGAAGCAGGTGCCGCTTCTATTCGTCTTGATGTCGAGACAACGAGCACAGGACTACGTTGCTGTAAGTTAAAACAATGAAATAATATAGATTAAATTGTTATTTGAAAAACTAATAAAAACATACCCATAGATACTTTGATTTTATTTAAAGTATCAAAAAACACTCTACACATAATTATTGACATTATCTTTATTCGTCATTAATTAATCTGTTCTTATTTTATAGGTTCTTCGCCGACTCATGGAGATTCTCGGAGATCCGGTAGTGGAGGGGGCAGTGATGGACTTTGAACCCGGTAAGTTTGATGAAAAACAGGTGTAAAAAGTTGCAGCACTAAACATCAGTGAATCTTACATGGATATATTTATTTGCTTATGAGTCAATTCAACGTCATTAATAAATTGTCAAAACTGATTGTGATATAACTCATAAAACTTCTATTTTTTACATCTCTCTTTTCATTTCAGCCTGTTGGAATGCAGTGAGAACCGTCCTTCCAGGAGTGGATCTTCGTGGCTGTTCTTTCCATTGGTGCCAGGCGGTGATGAGGAAGGTGGCGAACCTGGGTCTACGGACCACATATATGAAACGTGAAGGTGCGTATAATATGATGATGACGATGAAAAATTATATTCGAATTTACAATTTAAGGTTACTGCGGTATGTGTTGGTGTCAACAAAACAATAAGTTTCACCTAGAGTTTCATATATGTTAAGTAATTTGAACATGTCACGCCATTATGTGTTACGTCATTATATGTATACAATGTATGCTCCATACTTAGTATCCTACTGATTGGTATTTCAGGTGTTCACTGCTTCATCAGGAAGCTCCTGGCACTTCCCTTCCTGCCTGCCACCCAGATCGAGCCAGCCTTCGCCCGGATGATGCCCTTAGCATCTACTCCAGAGCTGCGACAGTTGGTGGAGTACCTGGACCGGGTCTGGTTCCGGAGCTCAGTTTGGTCTCCAGCCAACTGGTGTGTGTACCGTCAATCGGTTCGCACCAACAACGATGTCGAAGGTATGTATGATAAGAATTTTAAAACTGGTGCAACAATTTCGTTAAACTAACCAAACACTGGCAGTTTTAAATATAGATTCTACACGAAATAAACATTAGTGTTTTGTGTACCTATGCTTTGATCAATTTTATCATTATGATTTCTTTTTACAGGATGGCACCGCAGAATGAACGGTAAAGCCGGCCGAGCGAACCTCCCATTCTACCTCCTGGTCCCTCTCATGAAGAAGGAAGGCGATATCGTCAATCTACAGATGCGACTCGTCGGAGAGAACCTGTTGGCCCGCCACCAGACCACCACCTACAAGCGTGTCCAGGGCAAGATCTTAGACCTGTGGGACCGGCTCGACTCTGCGGATCCGGACAGCCGCCTTACAACATCAGATTTCCTGAGGAAGGTTGGCAACATCTACGCACCCAGAGAGTGATAGAGTCGTAGACAAATCATTTCGGACAAGGACAGAAAGTTTTAATAATAGTGACATTTAGATAGTATAAAAACAATTGTGTTTTCGGACAACTAGTGTTGAATAGTGAAATAGTGCGGTGCGTAGGACAAATAGTGTAGGACAGTGAATAGGACAAAAAGTGTAGGGCAAATAGTGTAGGGCAGTGAATAGGACAAATAGTGTAGGGCAGTGAATAGGACAAATAGTGTAGGGCAGTGAATAGGACAAACATTATTAATCATTTTGAACTTTAGATATATAAATAAATATATTGTGAGACATCAACTAAACATTATGGCTCTTAAAGAGGAGGCCTCCACGTGGCAAGAGCTGGTAACGATGCATACAGTTTTTAAAGAAAAAAACTGTATGCATCGGCTGACTTCCTCATTAATCATATCAAACAAAATCATTCGAATAATTAAATCTAATTAAATAATGTCAGTGTTTCATATTACACACAAAATGATAATTATCTTCCTAGACGTATATATATATAACAGATTACATTAGTACAGGTTACCTCCCCTTGTGGAACTCGCGACTGACACAAGGAAATGCAGAAAGGAATTTATTGATTTAAATATATACATGTTCAGAGGTTGATATATATATATGAAAGGGGTTATTATAACATTTATGTATATTCTATATGTAACATAAAAAATCATAGGGCCGATTTTAACTTGGGCCGATTTCACTTGGGTAAATCGAGGCCGTTTTTACCTTGGGCCGATTTAACCATAAATCTAGCTACTAGTTTGAGAAAAAAAAATGCCCGCCTTTACATTTGATACAAATATGAAATTGAATAGAAGAAACAAAAGTGAAGCTTATATTTCTCGGCTTAAACTCTATATATGCTCTTCAAAAGTCTTTTCATTTTCCAGGAATTTGCAAACCATGCTCAAGTAAAAACAAGGACGGCCTTTCTATCAGCACAAACTTAGAGGATGATATCGGTAAGTTAACTAAAAAAAAAAAATCTTCTCAAAATATTCTAAAACATTGGTAACATATTTGTATATTGTTTGTCTTTGACCAAACTAATTAAAACTAGATCTTGAATTTTATTCTCTATGCTACCGCATCTTGATGCTGTAGCATACAAACAAAATTCAAGATCTATAGTTTTAATTAGATTGGATTTTACTGTTTACTTTCATTTATCACTTATTCCAGTATGTATTTATATATAAACAGGTTATTATTTTCACACCATGAATGAAAAATTAAGGAATATTGTTCATTTGCTGACCATTTGTCTGTTTCTTGTTAGTACATAATCAAATTCCAAGCAATTGTTCGATTCCTTTCACTTTTTAAAAAACTATTGATGTGTACCAAAAAGGAGAATACAGTAATATTAATTGTAGTGCCATTGACCCACCAATAAGTGATAAGGGGGGAGGGGGGGGGGACACAAAGATATATTATGATGGGTTTCTCTTTAGTATATGTGGTATGTTTAAAGTATAGCTCTTTCTATGGACCTGAGAAAAAAGTCAGGAAACAGGAAAAAGATGTATGCAGCATATATTCAATAGGTCATGCTTGACATAAAGCTTGATTATCCTCTCATAGATGTTATTCAGCATAACTAATTATATAATATGTTTTAGAGTAGTCTAAAATGTTACCCAGGTCTAAAAAGATGAAAATGTTGGATTTTTACATGAAGTAGTATAAATGCAATTGAAATATGCTAGGCCTTAAATTCATTCAAGGCAATGATTTGTTTTCTTTATGTGTTGTAGGATTGGTGGATCAGTATCACAAACAGATAACAGGATACTTGGAAAAAGACCCAAATAATTCAAAAATCATAGAAGATTTACATTTAGGTTAGTCTTAATTCTATTATATACCTCATCCCTAAAGGAATTTGGTTTATTATGTCCCGTCAAATTTTTTTAATTGATCAGTATGTTTAATGCAATGATTTGTGTTTATAAAACACTTTTTAATCACAAGCCAAATCATTGCGCAGACTCAGCAAATTGTCAAGCCGGGATTAAATTTCGTTTTAACGTGTCAATAGCTACCAAAAGCAGACATTTCTATTAAGTCCAGGATAATGTTTGATGACCTCACCTGTTATCAAAGAATGTACAGCTGTTACTAAAATACTTTTACCAATTGACGATAAGTTATATATTTTAAAATTCTTCAATGAGTCAATTAGAACCAAACTTTGGGGAAATAAAAATAATAGACTTAGAAGAATTTTGCACAAGCAATATCTGCTTACCAAGATCTAAGCCACAGTTACAAATTTGTAATCAAGGTTCATATGAGCGAGCTATGCCGTTTGATGCGTTTTCAGATTAATCCCATTACAACTTCCTGCATTTATGCCGTACTGCGGCGTCCGTCGTCCTGCGTCCGTCCGTCAACGTTTTCTTTTGAATGACTTCTTCTGAAGAACTGTAGGACCTAGGGTCATGATATTTGGCCAGTAGGTACCTGGGATGG
>JAUMHH010157641.1:0-18138 GCA_032359455.1 Chlamys rubida | reverse complement strand
CGAAATATCATCTATTTGAAAAGAAATGTTTTGTGACCAGGTCTTTTTACCTATTGCAAGTGCTTGGAATTTGTCAGGATTTGCTTTCATTTTATTTATATCGAACCAGTGTATGAGATTTTTGGTGTCTTCTTCGAGTGCGGATGTCAGTTTTTCTAAGTTTGTAGATGAGTGTGATAGGGTATTATCATCAGCATAGTTGTATAGTTGACAGTGTTTTACAGCGAGGAAGATGTCATTTACAAATACGTTAAAAAGAAGTGGGCCTAAGATTGAGCCTTGGGGTACCCCCTTTTTGATATTACTCCAGCTGCTAAAAGAGTCTTGAATCTTAATTCTTTGTGTTCTGTTGGTAAGATAATTTTCTACTAGGTTTAATGAATGTTCCGAAACTCCATAGGCTGATAATTTGGCAAGAAGAATTTCATGTGGGAGACAGTCAAATGCTTTAGATAGATCCATCAGAATAGCAGCTACATATTTGTTATCATCTAATTTTTGTTTCCAGTCTTCAATAATTCTTAAAAGTACGGTTTGGCATCCATATCCTTTCCTAAAAGCACAGAGAAGGTTGTCAAAAATATGGTCGAAAAATTTGCTGAGTTGGTCAAAAAGTGTTCGTTCATAGATCTTGGATATGGATGGTAGTATGCTGACTGGGCGATAGTTACCTTTATCTAGTCGGTCTTTTTTCTTGTAAATGGGTTGGACTTGGGCACGCTTTAAATTGTCGGGGAAAATTCCAGAAGTGATGGTTGTGTTGATGAGTTTGGTTATATGAGGGGTAAGGGAGTGTTGTCCTGCTCTGATGAGTTTGGTTATATGAGGGGTAAGGGAGTGTTGTCCTGCTCTGATGAGTTTTGCGCTGATGTGATCTACACCGGGAGCCTTTTTAATGTTTAAACGTGAAACTATTTTTGTAATATCCTCTTCCTGAATCGTGGTGAAATTAAATTGCAAGTTTTGGTCTGAGTTTTCTTTGATTTTGTTAATGCTCTCGTGTGTGTCTGGGTTAAAATCAATGTGTTCTCCTATTTCATTAGCTACATTTACAAAAAAGTTGTTAAAAGTTTGGCATACCTCAGTTTTGTCAGAAATAATTTTGTCATCTTCCAATAAAACTATGTTAGATTGGTGTTTGTTTTTGTTCGAAAGGAATGGTTTGATTGTAGGCCAGGAATCAGTGTTCTTAGCTCCACCAGTACATCTTTCCATGAAATAATTGTTTATGGAGGATTTCTTTAGTTTGTTTACATGGTTTCTTTGAATCCTGTATTTTTCCCATGTATTGTTGTTTCGGGTTTTAATATATTTGTTATATAGCATGTGTTTTCTGTGTATCGCTTTCCGTAGGTTTTGATTCATGCAGGGGAAGTTTTTCTTGCGATTTGATTGGGTTTTCATTGGTGCGTGCTTGTTTATAGTGTTGGTTACTGAATTTTTGAAATGTTCATATATTTCATTTACAGATTCGGATGATAATTTTGACTGTTCAGTGGTGGTAGGCAGAAGTTAAAATGTTTGAAGCTTCTGTATGTCATTATATTCATTCCTCCATTTCAGACACAGTCGATACCATTCCGTGGTGTCACAATTCAGTTAGCAGTTCTTTGTAATATATACATATATAGGATTATCATATTCTATAAATAATTAATTTTATCTATAAGTAAATTTGAGAGAGAAAATGACAGCCAACCAATTAAATCTGCGCGATCGTAACTTCCTGCATGTGTAGATTTAATTGGTTGTTTTCTCCTCTACCCCATACATCATCAGCGTCCCGTGATAAAATCGTCTTCGACAGCATAATAAATCGAGCCATTATAGCATTTCATTCATGTATTGTGTATATGTGCCATTTTATTGTACACATAATTCATAGGCAATATTAAAAGAGCGCCTTTTTTCTCTCCCTCTCAAAAATAATTTCAAAATGATTTAATACGTTGTTCTTTTAACGAGTTGATTTAGAATAATTGTATAGAGTGTTTAAAACACAAACTATAATATCTATTTATACAGTTATTTATACTTGCTCACTTTAATACGGTTACTGATTTGAGCCTTACATTTTACATTCAGATCTATTTTTGTATAAATTTTGAAAAAGGGAGATAAGGAACTTACTAAATTCTTGAATTTTATATTCATAAACAACGTGCATCATGGATAGTTATCTTCCAGAAATTAGATTGAAGAGCATTGCAATTTTCCCTTTGTCAATATCTCCATCTTGACATTTATCTGCAATAAATCAAAAGTGGACACTTCACTATCAAACCCTATAATCTTAACGACTTTAATTTCAAGATAATTTACTTTCCCCTTCTCGGTAGTAACATACCAGCCTCCCCGGATTATGAAGTTTATACAGATTTGTCACTGTAGTGCATTACCACACAGCCGGCTCAGTATCAGGACAGTTTGATTCACAATAATGATATGATTTCTGACTATAACAGGTCAGTGTGTATCATGTTCACTACATCTTAGGTCTTTGGTGGGTTCGTTCCGTTTACAGGAAAAAGAACGCATTTTTACTCTTCTGGAAGCGGAAAACCATATGCAATTTCGCCACGTGTTTGGCTTACGTCAAAGAAAACAATTTGAATAACCTTTTAAAAGATGTTAACATAATTCTTAATATTTGATGGATATTTTAGATTTTACATTGACAAACTGGAAAATAGTGTTTTGCCCGAAAGGAAAGTTCTACAACACAAACAATTTCTGGTGAACTTATTTTTTTATTCCACATTTCTCTCAAATTATCACATAAATTTACACAATGTAACAATAAGTAAATATTTTACTCAGCTGTAAGACACTTATAACGTCATAATGAATTATTATATTAGCATACCAGTCTCGAGGATCCATGCTACTAGCTGTATAGAGCAAGCAACTTTGAGAGAAATTGAAACAGACATACATCTCTTTGGAAATATAAATACATTGTATTTGAAATAGATTAATAAAAATGTCTCTTCGGCAAATTCACTGTGGCACAATATTGTTCAACAACAAGGAGAAGCACACGTTGAGGACGTGAACGGATGGCACTCCGCTCTTGAGGTATTCAACAAGACAATTGCGGCACTAAAGAGGTGTTCTAAAGGATAATCCAAGCAGTATATAATACTCTACCGAGTTCTATATTCCGTCTTTTCGTATTGCAGAGTTATCTGCTCTTGTGAGCAGGTATTGATTGTTACGTCATTGGATTATGAGAGTAACGTCATAAATTTTTGAGAAAACGACGCAATTTTCTCACACAAACCAATGACCTGACAATCAATACCTGCTCACAAGAGAAGATAACTCTGCAATACGCAAAGACGGAATAGGTTTCGATAAGACAATCACAGCACTTTATATATATATATGTATTTGTTCTTCAGAACAATTCCAGCAGTGCAATGTATTTTACATGACAATTCTAGCACTAAGCAAATCTTCTACAGTATACACTGTACCTATTCTACTGGACAATCATAGCTGTATATAGTACTCTTCATGACAATCCCAGCAGTATGTAGTATTCTACAAGATAATCCTAGTTTTATATACATATAGGTTATCGACAAGACAATCTCAGCAGCAGTATACATGTATAATGACTCTATGTATTCCATATGACGATCCCAGCAGGATATCGGTAATCTAATGGCCGATCCCTTGATTATATAGACATCTTTGTATTATACAGGACAGTCCCATCAGACTAAGATTAAGTAATCTGTAGGAGGATCACATCAATTAAATATTATACAAATCCCAACAGTATATGCAGGGTTATATTTTGTTTTACAGAAAACCGTTTAAGCAGTGTATCATTTAATACTATAGGCTTTTACCAGGAGTAGATAATTCAGCCGAACAAGGGAACTGATTGTTTTCGAACAACTGTGAGCGCTTTCATGGTTTGTGTTTGATTGTGATCCATTGATTATCACAGAACAAATGTATACAGGTTTACAATTTATCAAATAGCACGCTTTCAAAACTTAGATATCTTTCGGCTATTGCAACACACTAATTTGGACACGTACAAGGATCGCTGACATCTGATTGGTTGAGAGCGATTCAAATGTCACGGATTTTTATTTTAGGAGCGGCATTGAAACCAGTATTTTTGTAAAGACGACTAATAGTTTATCCTAGAAGGTGCAGTAACACATGAATTAACAAACGTTAGCAAGAGATTGTCAATAAAGAGGAAGAAAAACCAAATGGTCTGCAGAAGACACGTGTGTACAATCTCATGATCATCAGCGATGTTGGAAGTCAAAATATTTAGATTGAAAAAGTGTGAGATAAAGCCAAATACATATATACAAATATGAAAAAAATGAATAAATGAAACAGGGAAAGGTGCTTAGTCCTAGTTACATGATTAAGAAATTCAGAAACTGCATTACTAATACACGTACATGTACATGCTAAATGTGTGTAAATGTAATGATTTCTACAAATAATATCGTAACAAAAAATACAAAATAACATTTTCTACTATAAATCATAGCATCTCAACGTTTTAATGCCATCGTAATTAAATAACATCTTACTCAAGGCCATGTATGTACATCCACGGAAACCAAAAGATACTATGAAATTGTTCATCTTTGATAAAACTATGCTCACATTTAAGAGCTCTCCGCGGTAAAACCCTTCCCATCTCCTAAAGTTTATACATCTTTGATGATTAGGAAAAAGCATATACCCTATAATACCCACCAACACGATATTCGATCATTAATTTTACACAAGTAAAACCAATCAATCAACACAGGAATTATGAGGTCATAGAGAAACATGTGCTTCTGTTTACAGATAGAAAGAATATTCCAAGCTATCACAACGTCTTCAAATATGACACAATTGCCTTTTTTTTGAATATTCATAGCATACAAAAGTTCATATAAAGGAGAAAAATAATACTGAATTAAATGTCGTTTCCATGCATATAATCCTTTCTTTTATATCTTAAGGATCGATCCTGTATTTATAAACGAAAAAAGGAGCATGGCTATTGGTTACAAAATTATTGATGATATTCGGTCTCAATTATTATATTTAAAAAGGTATAATTTCATATAATCAATACATGTATTCAATATGATCCAATTTTACGACGTGCCAAGTCGACAATATAAAAGTACAGTTTCAGGATTATAGTAATCTTATCGAACGGATTATCGTGAGTAAGGATGATTAGCAGGTGTTACCGTTGATTGTACACATGTACGTGATTGGTCTCAATGTTACGTCTGTATAATACACGATTTTACCTAGGTCTGCTTAAAGCAGCTTATTATTACATGGCAGCTATGGATTTGGCTTCCCCGTGATTTATCTACGATCTAGCATACGTATACATTAAATAACAAGAATATCTTACCATTCTTTCTGTTTTCGCAACAAACTAACGGAATGGGGTCTCAGTTTTTATACATGAACATCTTACCACTATTTCTGTTTTCCAAACAAACTAACGGGGTATAGTAGGATCAAGGGTTAAAATGGCAAAACTGAATTTTATCATCACGAATCTAAATAAAAATTTGTGAAATTTACTAAACCGTATACATATTTTACTTGTCATGTTCATAAGAATTTTCATACAAGTATATAAAAGAAAGTCGCAGTAGGCGAATCAACATTCTAGGAAATCACAACACGTATGGTACGTTATATATGAATTAGCACATAGATGACAGATTTTCATGTCAAATAAGTAAGATCAATATTTTAATAATCTTATCTGCTTTGGCCTTAATAACAATATAACGTGAATATTTGATACATTATGTTTCCGTTTGTTGTAAATTAATAGAACGTTTGTTGTGACTAAATATCCTGCATGGTAATAATTTCATTTACAGTAAAATAACTAAGATCTTCAGATATCTTCAAAGATGGGGCTTTGAACAAGCATATTTTATCAGATATGAAAGTAATCATCTGTATCCGATACATACCATTTTATATTTTGACAACATATCGAAATGTTGTACACAAAACACTCACGTATATCATAAAATGTCAATCAGGTTGTGGATTGGTCAACGCACATCGGTATGTCATTTTTCACGTGCGACCAATAAGAAAGTCTAACACAAACCATAGTGCACGATGATGAATAACGAAATCTAATGAAATCCTTTCATACTCCTCTTAAAGGAATAACATATGTTCTTCACGTGCATGCGTGAATTAACGGGAATTAACTGTCGTCTGGTTGGCTTGCCCCCACGATTCCGCTGGCAACATCCTCTTAGGCGTATATACATTTTTAACCGCTTGGTGCATGTGCATGCGTTGTTCTGCTCCGTGCGGATTTACTGGGCCTACCTGTAATACACGTGCAAAAATACAAAATCAGTTTTTGTTATAAGATTCATATACGCACACAACAAGATTACTATGACAGACGAAACCATAAGTGATAACTAAGTTCTGTACTGATCGTAAAATTTCAAAAAAATACTATCATGAATTGGCCCAGTGTCAGTTAGTAAATATATCGTTTTGTCTGTCATAAAACATTTAAAAGTGATAATAATCTCAAAAAACAATTCACATAACTCAGAGACGATTCTAATGAAAGTTCAAAGCTACCATATCAAAAGGTGAAATAACATTGATGAATTTAAACAGTACAAATGTATAGTGCATGGATGAAATAATAGACACAATAAAAAGTACATATCGGTGAAATTGAATAGAAATTAAATTGTGATAAAATTACTTTTCTAAACATGTGATAAGACAAATTTCATAAAATATATAAAATAATACGGCTTATATAGAACAGCATTATGTTTCATTTACGTGTACATATATTTATAGAATAAATACCACACGCCGATATCGTGCAAATGAGAAAATAGACTCTCCGAGTGAAATTCTCGTGCAACAAAACATGCAAAACGTGCAATTACAAACATGCAATAGTATTTGTTGTTTGTTTAGTTTGTGGTACTATTGGAACCATTTTATACCATTCTCTGTAAGTGACACATGCATACTACAGCTGGAAATTATACTTCGTAATATACAAGGAGTACACACATAACCATAAGATACCATGGAGATTTTAAACATATTACATGTACATATTTCTATGTTGGTTTCTCGGCACATTGCGATATTAGCAATACTGTCACTACAACATGCATTTAACAATTGTGTGGCTACCATTCCTGTATAATTTGTTATATTTTATGAACATTACATATCGTATACTAAATATACATTACATTCCTGTGTTAGCATTTTTACGGATTACTAACTGACTCAACACAGTTATACAGATCTATATAACTAGCTAGACAAGAACTGGAGTTATATTTTGTGATTTAATTTTTTCTGAGATTGACAGTAGGCAGCATGACGCCTTCCCTTTTGGAGCACCTGGTGCCACCTGTTTATTGGGTTTTAATCATGATCTGTTCTGTCTTTTTATATCGACGTAAGGTTCAGACTTGTCCTTCACTAGTTCTCAATTTTGCAAACCACAACTGACACATGCAAGTGCGATAATCTGCATGTCTTTCAAACAACATGGGTTATTAGATAATCTGAGAAGCTATATACTGGTTTTCTCAGCGTAACTTTCGTGACAGTTTAAATGCAATCTTTATCAACGCATTCAGACTCATACCAGTGAATGTCTGGGCGTGTAATGTCTTTGCTCAATAACCGAAAAGGTACGATTACATAAATTATACAAAATAACATTTCCACACCATTCGATTATCTTTATCCTAACTTTAAGTCAAATTTCTTCTTGTATTTTTCCAACCAGAACATAACATAAAAAACATTCAAGGGTATGTCTCCTTATTCCGTGTTCATATTTAATACTTATTATTGACGGCAGATAACGCTCGGAAACCACTATAAACATGGGTTAGACTGGAAGGTGAAGGTCGGTGAAGGATAGTGAAGTCGACGTCTCGGGTAATGCTGGGATCACTCATACAGCGGGTAACAGGCAGGATACAGAGCAGACCAGGATGTTTCTAGTCACAAACACCTTCACACAAATCAAGGGCAAGGTAAGAGGAGACAGTGTGGTTTCATTGTCACACGCTATTATAGCTATTTTACAAATATGAAAATAATATAAAGACAGAACTTTGTTTCAATCATCTGTTTGTCAGGATACAATATAATATCAATAAGAGATTAATTACTTAGTAACTGTTCCTACACACTAGAGTCAATTAGAGTTTCGTGGATGGGATTAGGTTTAGCATCTGCAAGAAGTAGATTAAGTTCGTGAGTCTTCAATATGACACGAAAGTGGTGTTTAGTCAAATGCCTTGTTACTGCCACA
Organism: Chlamys rubida; assembly: GCA_032359455.1. Lineage (NCBI taxonomy): Eukaryota > Metazoa > Mollusca > Bivalvia > Pectinida > Pectinidae > Chlamys > Chlamys rubida. The sequence goes on along the minus strand of JAUMHH010157641.1, from coordinate 9,791 downwards.
GTTACGTCACGTGCTCGTAACACGTGTTTGTTACGACTGTGTGTCATTCTTCACCTGGAAACCTTGACTTTAGGCAAGACAATATTTAAAGTCGACTTTTCCCTCTTTGGTCTTTCCGGTATCCGAACCCAATCTGCGGCGGATGATTTTTCCCTATGCAATGACGAGATAATACTGGACGACAATCTACTGACAGGTGGAAAGTATCCCTTCTGTGACTTGCCGCCTCTACTAGGGACAATCGCGTGATCTCTTTGTCCCTGGTGGTAGGTATGGTAGGTCTTTTTCAAATCAACATAGCTACCCTTTACCTTGGTATTGCCAGCCTTGCAATAAAAATCAGCCAATACACAATTGAAGGACAGCATATTCACTCCATAATTACTACCATTAACTACCTGTTATACACAGAGGGATGATTTATTGACATGGGTTTCCATACTTCCATTACAGTTTTATACCGTTCCCATAAGAAAGAACCAGTGTCACGTTTATCCTGACTTATTGCTTTACAGGGAAGGTAACATAAAAGAAATATTTTCATATTACGTTTCATTTAGAAATTGGTTTTAAAATATGTTATTAACAAACATCTACTATAATGGGAATACACATGTATGCATTTTTCAAAGATACAACAGAATATCTAGCTTGATTCTGCCCCTACAAGTAGCTATAAGATAGAAGTGCTTCACTCTTAGGGTGACGCTGTGTCTGGTGTTGGTTAAACAGATTATACATCACAATGAAAACGGTTTGTGTTTGTGGAAATAGAAATGTTAAAATATTAGTATTATACTGTTTTATCTGAACAACACATGGATACATTTTTGAGATCATCACCCATTACCAATATTGAGGTCAATTGATATACAGGAGATAATTATTTAATACGTTAGTGAATTCGAACATGATCATGCTTAAGACGTCCAAAATAATATGTATGAGAGTGGGAAATATCCTCTATAGTGCAGTACGCGACAAGTTAGTCCTGACCAAGACGGGTCTTCCAATATATATATAAACCAAAGAAAAAAAGAGCCCCGCGTATTTCCTATAAGTTCGTTTACATGATTCTTCCATTCCCGTTATAACGATTAAAACTACATCAGTGATATTGAGGTATGGGAAAGAGGAATCACGCAATTACATAGATAAGTGTTGTAAAAGCGATACATGGATAATGAAATGGTTTTCCTGTGCTACCGACAATTTCTAATGGGTTCAAGAAAACACCAATGTCCTGGCCGACTACATGTCTACATAATGTGGTATACTCTACCGGTTGTTTGCTTGCTTTTCTGTAGCTGGTAACACGCAGAACGTACACGTGTAAGAAAAATGTCACAGGAAAGACAATTCAACGCACACTGACTGATTAAACATAAATACACATACACAGATATCTCTCTCAATCACATATTTCTTACATGTAATTAACTCAGGTAAAATTGCCTGTTCACTCATCATATCGCAATGTTATTAAGCTCATTGTGTAAGCCACCGGTCACAAAGTCAGCAACAACGGTAACTTAATCAAACTTAATTGCGGTACTTCAATCTATACTCGAATTTCCCGACTGAAATATAGTATAAGTAAAATAGAGGAACTAAAGCATTGGATTAAACAAAAGTTTTCTTATAATTTCAGAAAAACAAGTTTTCTTATAATTTCAGAAAAAAGAAAAAAAATGCCGTTTGTGCATCATCTAAGAGACCACAAAGTCACTTCCACAAGGATATGTACTTGTGCTGACAACATGCAGGTAAGTTCAAATAATGATATAAAAGCATGCAGTGTAATTGTATGTATCGTAGTAAGTGTTTTTATTAATTATAGTATAGAGGCATTCATAAATAAGTGCATGTCTTTCAAGACCGAGCCATATATTGTAAAGAAAAAAACCAGTTATGTCTTTTGAATTGATAATATAGGAACATTTCTTCTGAAGTATCATGCAAAGCTTTGTTTGGTTATTTGCGTAAAACCTCCACTTTGTACCAACTGACTATCTAGGACAATGGTGAGATAAGGGTACATATTTATATACCGTCGTCTAGTGATCGTAATCAAAGTCACTGACGGAGGACACCTCCGTGATGGGGGTCATTACATGGATAGGCGGTAACGCCCCAAACCTTTGGAGAGCGTATTCCTTTTGACGTTCAATCTGTGTATTGGGAGTGAGAAGATAAATAGGTATATCGATTTTTTATTTCACATAAAGTGTTGAAGAAAGTGTAAACATATTTTGACTTCCTTTACTGAAACTACACGATATCAATATCTTGAAATGTACCTAATCAAAATTGTATTCCATTTTCAAATATATAGCTGAATAAATTGCTTTGACTGCACAGCAAGAGACATGGATAGAATAAAATCATACGCATATATGTTTATCACATAAGTGTAGACATATAAGCTGTCAAACTATATACAATGTACCTACATGTGTATCAGTTCTTGTGATGAAACATTGAAATATCGTATAATATTCAGTCTTGCCTATAATCTACAACAGTCTTGATAATGTCAACGGAAAAGGTGCTGAATAAACTCATTAGATATTTTACTTTTTGGAACAAGAGAACATGCATCTTGACATAGAAAAAAGAGGAAGGAAACATTCATACATGTATTATTTATAAGTAGGACTATAAGACATAACATTCATTCCGACATGATGGCGTACTGAATTACATATTGTGCAAAATGTTACACACACGATACGACACCACTGTAGATGTAAACGAGACGATTATATTTATACAGAATGTAAGAAGGCCAGATAATTCCATTGCTGAGAATAATCGTGTTCTTTTATTGAACATGCATCTGAGAAACAGAGAGCAGAAATCTTAATAAGTGCCTGCTTTACCAAGAATTCGCTGTAATGAAACACAATGGTTAAATGTTAGGTTATGATATAAATATTGTTTTACTCATATCAAATCCGTTAATTGCGTCACAAAAAGGCACAATGTTATACAATATAATCACGTCAAAATGATTAGTAGATGGATCGGTCAATGTAATAGAGATGTCATGTGGTCAGATAAAAGATATGGTGTGTTAGATTATGTCTGCTATTGGGTGTTTTATATACGAAGTACATATATTTTAAACATTAGGTCTTATTATTTTTATATATGTTTGATATGCTTCATATCGCTTATGCCTTCGTTGTAAGACAAGTGCAATTTAAGAAGCATGCTTTCTATGTCTTTCTTGCATAACTGTTACAAAACAAATGTATTCTTTTGGAAAGTAACGACAATAGTGCTGACCACAGTTCATCAAGCATGGTGTGAAATGAAATCGTGATGAGCATGACGTGATAAGTACAATAACCCGGTACAACATTAGGACTGTTATATACAACACCTACCTGGCTCCACCTATACTCCTCGTCAAATTGAGCAAGTTGTTTTTTCAAAACTATCCAATCTGATGCCTGTCGTGTCAAACTGCGAGACAGCATTGTGTGCTGAAGTAAAGAGAACATTCACATTATAAAGTTTTATCCACCCGAGAAATGCAGTGAACATTAACATTATAAACTGTAATACATCCGGAACATACAGAGATCTATACAGAGAACGTCATCATTACTAACACATCTCGGATATACGTACAGAGAACGTCATCATTACTAACACCTCTCGGATATACAGAGAACGTCATCATTACTAACACATCTCGGATATACGTACAGAGAACATCATCATTGCTAACACATCTCGGATATACAGAGAACGTCATCATTACTAACACATCTCGGATATACGTACAAAGAACATCTACAGAGAACATACGAATAATATACTATAATAATTTGGGAAATGGAGAGAAAATCAACATTTTAAACTCTACTTCATCTTGGAAATAGAGGTATAAAATAGAGATAAAATAAACTACTACATCTGGGTAAAAGGACACCAGTTTATATAAAAGTTTAATAATTCTCCTTTCATTGCATTTGGATGTAATTTCTCAACTCCTATATTTTGTCGTATTTCAATTCATAGGTTTCAATCAGTTTAAAGTTCACTTTTTTATATGCATTCACTGCAAATGTAGTTGACCCACAGCTGTCATTTCCCCTTAGGTTAACAAAATAGTCTATGGAAAATATTTTGAATATGTGATTTCTATATTATGTACAATGAATATTTATTGCCTTCAAAATGGATACCAATTATGCCTTAAACAATTTTTTCACATAAACAAGGACAGTCCTTTTCGAATACGTGTTTATCAATAAAACAAGGGAGACTTACCTGTGTTTTCTCTCTGTCCAGTCTTTTATATAACTGTTTTCTGTTTGCTTCACTAGTCTCAAGCCGTGTCTGGAAAAGGTAACAAAAGCATTGTTACAACCTGCTTTGTTATAATTACACACGTTGTAATTCGTATTTGAAATGCGTTATATTGGGTAAAATACAACATATTTTGTCATAATTATTAAAACTGAGGGACAGTTTCAAACTCTTTTTGGACACCTAACAAGCACAAAAAAGAATAGCATGCTCCTTTTGTTGTCTACAATTGATTGTTGACTTTTAATTTTCTGAATGAGTGCTGTTCACACTCCTGCATGTTCGAACGAACTAACTACTAATGTTCGGCCCTATGCAAACAAATCAGAGGACGTATTCTATATAATATCTATCAATTATGGGCTATTTTTCAGGTGTTCGTCTCAGTCAATATCACTGTCTCAGGTGCATAAAACCACATATCTATAGAAGTGAAAGCCCTTAACCGTTACATTAGATGATAAATAATGTTTTGATAATGAACCAAGGTGGAAGGGTGGAAAGTACTGCATTTGGCATTGTGACGTTACAATGGAAGTGACGTCATAAAGAAAATATTGACCTGTTGTTTATGAGAAGTAGTAATACTGATTCACCATCACAAATCAACGACCTCCACGTGATTATAGTCAAACCAAGAAGAATGTAAGAAAAATGTGTGTTATCTAATAACTGCTAAAGAGACATTGAAGTGAACATATCTTATCTGATATTCCACTCCTGTGTGTGTATCTTTATGGATATGATCTACATATGTGAGGATGACATCAAACCACACATCGAACAATATTAATTAAGATTACTCATATACTGTAATCAATCAGATTGTTTAAAGTGCTTTGTCTGTAGAAGATAAATATGCTGCTAGGTTTCACTGCACTGACATATACATTTGCAATTGTTACAAATCTGGTACTTGGAATGTTAAAGAAATCATATTTTAGCATGGCGAGGGTCAACATTTGTAAAAGATGATTACGGAACAGAGAGGAGCATGCACCCTGTACTTACCAGAAGCCCGTCTTTGTCTGTCATGGCGTGTTTAGCTTTCTTTATCAAGGTCATGTTGTCCTGCTTAAGTCTATGGATCTCTCGTTTTAATACGTCATTCTCCTCTAGTAATACCTGTGTGAAGATCAAACGGTAACAATACGTTAAATTATTGCTCGAAGAATAGGTAAAACGGGATGTTATTACACTTATAGATGAGGGACAGGTCCAAAAATTGTTGCTCGAAGAATAGTTCAAATAGGTTACTTTATACTGAAAGATTTATTTATCGGTATAATGCACAATATCTTACAATGTAAAATAATGTCAATTATTGCTAACTTAGCCAGTATTTAAACACCATATGTTATAAGCGACAACTTTATGAACTTTACAAGTGCGGTCTTTGAATACAGGTTGGCCTGTTAAGTTAAAGCCATTGTTAAACTGATAAGAAAATCAGTATAACAACACTGTGGCACATTACCTCAGTTTTACGGATGATGTCGTTGACCCGTTGACCAGTACCCATGAAGGAATATGAAGACTGGTTTGGCACTTTAGGTGTGCCCCTCCCGTCAGATTCCATTGAAATAGGCGTGACACTTGGACCCTCCATCCCTCCGCCCATCTTCCTCTTCTCCATCTCATATAACTGTTGGTACTTTTTTGCTAACTGTTGGGATTTAGAGAGCTCTGACTGCATATCTTTTAACTTTGTTTCAGCTGAAAACGTTAAAAGCACAACAAATAAACACTGATACCAAAACTAAATTACACAATTACGTGTAACCAAACATCTACAGCTAACTAGCTTTAGCCCTAAGCTACATATATATAAAAATTGCAAATAATAAAACTTGCAGGAAACATATAAATGACGAGCTTAAAATGTCAAGATATCTAAACATGGACATTTGTACGTAAACACAAAAATACAATTAATTTCTAAAAGTGTATCACTTCAAATGCGGCTAAAACTCTTGTAATAATAAAAAAAAACCAGTATGAATGTCCAATGGGTTATGGAGTTTGAATCAAGTAAAGAAGCAGTTCCAAATACAATCAGATCTTGACATTTTTACTGCACTACTTACAATCTTTGGCCTTCTTTTCAAACATCTTCATGAGTCGGAGTGAATTTGTTTTCGAAAGTGAGGCGTCCTCTGTAATCTTCTTGTTCTGTGCGCTTTGGCTCTTGGCTTCTGACATTTTTTCGTGTAAGGATATTTCTGATTTCAATCTCTGATTTTGCGTTTCAACATTTTTCATTAATTGTGCTTTTAGTTCATATGTCATTTCTTGTTCCTCTGGCGAGAGTGGCGGTCGCCTAAACAGTAAAATGAAACGGGGTTAAACCTTACTATCGATATCCTCTTTTATGACAAGAACACACTGTAATGTATCTTCTGCGTCAAAGCTTTTAGTGAACGTGACTGACTTCATGTGTCAATATTTGTAGACTGTCGATATGGTGAAATGAATAAAAACAATTTACTGTAAAAACAAAACAAGCAGATATGAACTGACTATGTCAATATATTTCGGTAGGAACGTGAGTGACAAAGAACAGAATCTATACTTACTTCCGGACACTTCCGTCCTCCCGCCGACCTAGATTTTTGCGAACGTCGTGATACATTTCTTCCATGTCCTTGGCCACCTAAGAAACACACAACCGGATGTAAAGTGTTCCATGAATAGATGAAACGTTGATACTCTTCAAGAGCATAGAGGAAGAACAAGAGAACAAATATTGTCAGCTGGGGTTCAAAGCATGATCAATGCTTTATCAAAGCCTGATATCTTACCCTTCCAGAACACTTGGTCACATGCTCGTTGTACTTTTTCAATAGTCACCATGTACATATTTCCTTTGTTCATATTTTGTCATTGTTTTGTCGATTTTTAGATCAAATTACGATTATGTTGACACTTCGGTATTTTTTTATTATTTATTTGTGGTAAGCGGCCATCTCATTTATATTTGTACGTTTATTTGATGTTATAACTATTAGAATATTTGATGTCTTTTTTATATGACTTACTATTGATTAATACTGTCAAATGAATTTGAGGTAAAATATGTGCATCTCTAGTCTTTGACCCCTACTTACGTCGTCGTACATGCCAATAGCTTCCTTGAGCTGGTCAAACAGGCTTTCCATGATTTGCTTGGCATCTTTTTCCTTCTTGGCCGCCTCTAGTCGTTTAAAGTTTCCCCTAACATCTTGTTGCTTCGCCTCTAGGAGGTCGAATTCCTCCTGCAGTTTCTGTCAGGACAAAATTAAACTTGTGGTAATACGTACAAGAACATTATTTAAATGACAATTTTAATTAATTACATTATCGCCAATATGTAGCGTCTGCAAAAACGGATATTGAACAAATATGTCATTCAAAGCTTTATCGATATTACATTTTTAACATATTTATAGCATATTTCAGTGTCTAAGGGAATATAAATACACTTGAGTAGATTAAATGTTCTTTGGTATAGCTATACAAATAATCATATATATATGCACACGTACCGTGATATCAGCAATAGCAGTACGGCAATGCAACACACATTTACAGTGGATGGTAGTTATACATCAATTATTTACAGTGTTTCTACCAGAAATAGTAATACCGACAGTTTTAATATAACACAATCTAATTAAAATTATATCTTCACATCGCTCCCGTTTACTGATATGTCGCGTGACCGCGCGACATATCAGTAAACGGGAGCGATGTGAAGATATACTTTTACGATATATCAGTAAACGGGAGCGATGTGAAGATATAATTTTACGATATATCAGTAAACGGGAGCGATGTGAAGATATAATTGTAATTAGATTGAATATAACACACGTTCAGTGTAACTGCGTATAGTATTTATACAACTAAAAATAAAGAGTACCTACCATCAGTAGACATACACCACAAACTCACTGTGACTTCCGCGAGTGGAAGTCACAGACAGAGTATTAAAACATATCCTAATTTAAAGCTCCTCGCATACATATATATTGTGGCACCTGTAGTACTACGGTGGGTACGGGACGTAACATGATACTTGGAGTAAGGTATACTTTTGCTCACAATGATAACGATGAGCTTACCGTGTGTTCTAATTCCGACAAAACGTGTTGTATAAAAGTCGTACAATGTAAATGCACAAGATAACTGAAAACGAAAGTCTAATCCAAACGTCACATAAAGTCGTTATTGATAGTAAAGTCGTTACTACTGAAAACTATGTAATAAAAATGGTGAATACATGAAACAAACGTGTTACTACTAAAACAAGTCGTTGGTGTTCACCACATTTTGGTAAACAATGTCGTTACAGGCACAGACAATGAGTAAAGTCGTTACTACTAAACTCATTTAACAAGATCTCCTCTAACAAATAAATGGATAATTTCAATATTATAAAAGACATTTTCACATATTCGTCCTAAATATAGCTGCATATACGACAGCAGGTGATATACAAATGTCTCCCGTTGACTAATTATTGACGCTAGTCTAGTATTATATGATATTAAAGGTTTCAGTGATCCGTTACTTAACGTACAAAGGTACAAACATTCCACCCTATATTTAAATTAATAAGTGGTATCACAAGACTTGTATTATCACAGTTCGAAATACCTACAAGCCAATAGCTACTATAAAGATATGATGCTGGACAGATATACAACACTAGCATCGATACAATTGACTTAGTATATACCATTAGTTTACAATTTGCAGGTTAGTTTGGAAGCTAATGACCACGCTACAAAGTTTCCTATCCAGGTTTGTTGAGACTGGTACTATCATACATATGTAGAGTGTACAACAAACTTTCCCACAGAAATACAAATTATTTCTAATTTGGTTGGTGGAATTGAAACCCCAGATGAATAACTGTTCATGGCATTGTAATATGTTTGATCATAGTAACGTTTACAGTCAGGTTCCCACTGTGTACGGTGCAAACACGATCAATAGCTATTAATCTAAGGAGTCGATGGACTAAATCTTAATTATATGATGTGGTATGTCGATGAGAACCTTTTTATGTGTTGAGTATAACATTAATCTCGTTTTATTAGCTATTTGATGAAAAAGACGTTGCGAACCAGTGGTTACATACAATGAGTATATAGATTGGTAGCTTATATAAAAAGAATGCTAAGATCAATGTTTAAATCAATATAGGTAAACAAAGACTCGTCACTAACATTTCATGTCGCCCTACATGTAAGCAGACCTACAACTAACATTTAATGTTGTACTACACAGACCTTCAACTAACAGTTAATGTTGTACTACACAGACCTACAACTAATATTTACTGTTGTCCTACACAGACCTACAGCTAACATTTAATGTTGTACTACACAGACCTACAACTAACATTTAATGTTGTCCTACACAGACCTACAACTAACATTTAATGTGGTCCTACACAGACCTACAACTAACATTTACTGTTG
>JAUMHH010157630.1:0-18145 GCA_032359455.1 Chlamys rubida | reverse complement strand
GACGCCACAGTATGGCATAAGCTCACCTTGGTCCTTCGGACCCGGTGAGCTAAAAAGTGTACATGATGCTGGAAAGTATATGTATCTTTTAATTAGGAAAAATGATTAAACTTGTGCTATGTTAGTAAGGATGGAATGAAGGCTAATGGAAGTAAATTTGTATTGTCTAAGCTTTAATTACAAGCATAACATTCATACTAATTTATGAATATATTCAGGCAATTCAATGGCCACTAGCAAGTTTGTCTGAACAAAATATCTAATGGTAATGAGCCTTGGCTTACAATCTTAATACACATGATCCAATGGGACTTGGCACACATTTCTAAGATACAGGATCCGATGGGCTTTGGCACTTATTTCTAAGACACATGATCCAATGGGCCTTTGCATACATTTCTACGATACATGATCCAATAGGCCTTGGCATACGTTTCTATGACACAGGATCAAATGGAACTTGGCACACATTTCTAAGACAAAGAATCCAACAGGTCTTGGCACACATTTCTAAGACACATGTACAGGGTCCAATGGAACTTGGCACATATTTCTAAGACACATGATCCAAAAGGCCTTGGCACACATTTCTAAGACACAGGATCCAATAGGCATTGGCACACATTTCTAAGACACAGGATCCAATAGGCCTTGGCACATATTTCTAAGACACAGGATCCAACAGGCCTTGGCACACATTTCTATGACACAGGATCCAAAAGGCCTTGGCACACATTTCTATGACACAGGATCCAACAGGCCTTGGCACACATTTCTAAGACACAGGATCCAACAGGCCTTGGCACACATTTTTAAGACACAGAATCCTATTGGCTTGGAATGCAATAAGAGAACTAATGACCGTTAATTGATATGATTATCTCTAAAAAGATATTTGATTGGCCATTGCAATATGCTTGACTGTAATAATTTAGATATTCTATGTGCCACTGTGACCCCATCCCTGTACTTTGTGTAAATTATCTGCTGATGTTACAACTTGTACATTGTTAAATTAAAACTGTACAACCTAACATTACCGTCGTTGTCAGGTGTCACTAGGATGTCCCCCAACAATCAACTCTATCGTGAGGGAGTTCTCCATACGTCTAACATTACCGTCGTTGTCAGGTGTCACCAAGGATGTCCCCCAACAATCAACTCTATCGTGAGGGAGTTCTCCATACGTCAAACACATTTCTCACTCTGTGCCATTAACTTCCAAAACATCATGCTCCGCTAAACATCGGAGGAAATCTGTCACATCGTGCGAGAATCTCAATCAATGGATATTGTGTACAAATATTTTATGCTGAAGAAACAAGACAGGACTTTTCCAGCAGATTATACCTTTTCACTTGAGGAAACAGGAAAGGAAAAGCACCCTGACAACTTAAAAATCTTACTTGGGTCAGGTTCTTGGTGAATGATAAGAACTCAAAAGCGGACAAAAAAAGTTATTCTGAGAAATATATGTCAAAGTCATCAAGTGTGCATTTCAGTGCCATGTACAAAAGGTATATAAAGGATAAATGTGCCCATTGTCAGGTGTGGTTGGTGTCGGCATTGTTATACAGATTTTTTATTCAGACAATGTCTTCTGAAGGAATGAATCAGGCTTTCCAGAAACTTGTCTTCAATATTTATGCTACCAAAGTTGAGACAGAGGGCTTGTCTTTGATGCTCAGAAAAATTCACAAATATTTAATGCGGCTGCTGTGATCTGATTGGTAGATGGTTTTTTGATCATAATCTTTAAAAGAAATTCTAAAATTTCAATGAAACTTGCCAGGTATATATACTCCTAAACAAAGTCCTTTGTTAAAATTTGACGATCAAACGAAAACCACAAATATTTAATGAAGTTGCTGCTATTAAATCAGCTGATGGTTTTCCTATAATAATATCTTTTGAAAGAATGTTGTCATCAGTTTTTTTTACTAAACTAGCCTTGTTCTCACTTACTGCCCAAGTCCTTCACTCAGATGCCAAGCCGTAAATATTCAAAACATAGCTGGTGCGATCTCATGAATAATGCATGCTGGTACATCATGGGTGAATTGTAATCAGTCATCATTTCAATTTAGTTGGTGCATGGGACACAAATTTCACTTCTTGTTTAGAAATTGGAATTCTCTGTATTTTTGGACAGCGGATAGAAATTAGGAGAGTTAAAATAACTTTCAATTGATTCTTCAAATCTTGATAACATCTTAAGCTGGCCAGATGTTCTTAATCTTTTTTAAGAAGAAAATCAATAATTGTTAATGAAATATACATGAAACAAACATGAACCACAGTTGTGTATGCTGTAACGAGGTACATCTCAGGACGTTGTTCGTCATGAATTGATATCAGCGTTGCATTTAGTGTATCAAATGAAGAAAAGGACTAGCTATTATCATCATGCTTTTCTTAAGTACACCAAAGGCCATTTCAACAGTTATGGTTAGTCTGTAGCTACCAGGTAAAAAAGAAATGAATTATTGTTGTTATGAATTATCGTACCTTCAATAATCTGAAATATATATTTCCTGTTTTTGTAATGCCCTGGAGTACTTCTAGGTATCAAAGAGTACATATCTTAAATCTGTATGCCAGAATACTACAGTCAGTAAGAATGTATTGCTTATAATGTTTCAAAATATGACAGACTATTTTCTAGCATTAATAATATACACAGTTTAAAACATAACTACACTCAGCAGGGCATTAAGTAGACCCTTGAGAATATGTTTTTGACTCCGAAAAATTAGTTTTGACTCTTATTAGGTTTTAAATCACTTGTCAATTTCTCAGATGTTTTGACTCTTCAAGTTTCAAGGAAATTGTGATTTGACTTCTGAAATTGATAGATCTCAAGGGTCAACTAAACGCTCTGCAGACCGTCTTACACTGTATGTGATATATTGCAGCTCTCAATATCTCTTCAGTTTATGGCGATATCCTCTCCTGCGTTCAAGTCATTTATCTCTAAGTGAAATCAACCCTCTACTTTTGGACACTTAGGAGCACTATAAGCTGGCAAAGGAAACGGCTTCCCTGACAGATCTGGTGCCTAACAGCCACGTCTTTAGGAGGAAGAATCGATACAGATGTGTATTAATGTTGGTGAAGGGTTTCCGATGGTACCTACTACTCACGCATGTAAAGCTTCTGTCAAGCTGTCACTTCCTAACATAGTTATCCTAGATTTGAGCTTTCTCTTGTGAAACCAATTTCTATTTTAAATACTTACCACAGTCATTATAATGCATATTTCAACCCTACTTGGCTCTTTACATAAGTAAAATAAAGAATCCCCCCCGGAGAACCCATGGAAAAACCCATCAACATAACATATTTTGATATAGAAAGATCTTTCTACCTTACTAAGGGTGAGGCAGAGAGTCACTACTCCATACAAATTGTCCAGAAATAGGGTGCTACATGTCAAGAGGGGTGGAAATTCGGGGGCGGGGTGGGGGCGGGGGATGCAATAGGGTACAAGTGCACCCATTGGCAAAAGAAGAATTCCACAGATCATTAACTTAAGGTAAAGGGTACCGGTATACCACTGCATAAATAACACTGACAAAGAAGAGTTCCACCAATCAGAACTCTTTGTTCCAATAAGGATTATTCTCCCTTGTATAAACCTAAAAGTGTTTTGCTTGTTTAGAATTAAATACCCTGGTAGGTACATTGTATTTTATCTTTTATTTCAAAACTGTTCAATTATGACCCTGGAGATCAGCAACATTGGTTAAGTGTTGAACCAGCATTTGACCCCATGGAATTTCTGTCTGTTTCTTTTGTTTCCAAAATAGTTCATGTCAAACAACTTGTGCAAGGTAATTCTGTGGCAACATATTTCAGAATGTATTTTTATTTGAAAAACTTGTGTAAAAAATGTTAAACAAATATTTCATAACAGTGAATATAAATATATAAATGATATATTTAAACTTGATGGTACCCTTTCCTGACAAGTAGACGAGAGATTCCTACCTGCCAGGTGAATCAAGGACAGATGGCTGCCCGAGAGCCCTTGGTCATAAAAGAGACATTCTTCTAGCAGTGGTCAATCAATACATAAGACTATTTTTTCCTCCAAGAAACATCAATAATAAAACAACAACAAGCCTTCTCATAAGAGTTTAAAAAAACACACAAAGAACCTTATTGTTTGGATCTGGTTCTAACTCTATTGAAAAATGTTGACAGTATACACGTTCAATAACGCAACACAAATACCAAGGCCTTTATGATGTCACTCTATAGCTAGGCTACAGGGCTACACATTTCTACCCATATATAAGTTATATCAAAGAGACAAGAACTTTCACCTAGTTTAAATACTGAATATTCATGAAGGTGCTACATTGTACTGTGTTCTCTGCATTTGATGAACGGTTTATTTAACATGAATATTTAATGGCACCATAACTCGTTTACTGGCACACTTGCCATGCTACTCAGTCAGAGGTTGGATTACCTTGGAGTTTAGATCTAGAAGCCAATCAAGGTAAGAACTGTATAAGAGAATCCTAGGGGCTGCTGCTCCAGTACTTACTACTTGTGTTGACTTTCCTTTGATGGAGCAATACTTAAGTGTAACAGGAGAAGAAAAATGCACGGCCAGGCTCGGGTTGGAACTGAGACCCTCCAAACTCTAGACAGACCCTCTACCAATTCAGCTACCTGGTTAGCGACGATCGACCTAGTTCAGTTTCGCTACATTCCTCCCCTTCTAAGTCTTCGCCCCTGAAGACACAACTATTTACAATCCAGGTTCGGATATCCCCTTGACAAGTGTACACTAAATGCTTGAAACAAGGGTTGGTCACAGGCACACTGTAACAGGAGTGGAAAATTGCACGGCTAGACCGGGGATCAAACCTGGGACCCTCCCAACTCTAGACGGATGCTCTACTAATTGAGCTACCTGTTTGCCGACGATCGACCCAGTCCAGTTCAGCTATGCACTAGAATACCTTGGTATCCACGCCGGATTTCTCCATCGGTTCATCAACTGATCACTACCCACAGGAAATTGAATTGCCTTGCCTTTTATTTGTTCTACCTCTCTCAATATGGTAGTCTTTATAAGCCACTAAACACCTCCAGTGTAAGCTTAATATTTTATTTTTTATTTTTATTTAATTCTGTTATTGTATTTCCATCATAACCACTCTTCATGTTTCTCCCTACCTGCAGCAATTTGGTTTCTCCCTACCTGCAGCAATTTCGTAGACCAATCTATTATTTATGACATCACATAACAACAGTTCATGTCAGCATCTTCCATGGTGACGTCACGGTATGTGGTTATTGTTTCACTGATGGGGTACAGGAATCGTGTATTCCCAAGAGAAATTAACATATATAAGATATGATCGTTATGGGAGAAAAAGTCCCAAAAACTTGTGATGGCTGATCATTATGTTTAACGAACTTTCATTAGTTAATTTTCAAATCGTAAAATAGACAATGGCTAAACCTTGTGTCTTTATTGATTAACCCGAGTTAGATAAAATGGTAGCCCACCACCACTAATTACATTGGGGAGCGTTTATTTTTATCCCGATTGCTCCTGCTCATCAATTTCCAGGCCTTCCATTTAACGGCGGAGGTGTGGGTTGAACATGGGTTGATTGATTTTGAAGGTTTTACGTCCGCTATTGATTAACACCTTCAGCCACTTTGTATGGTTGACTTCCTGAACTGTGGAACTTGGTGATTTGAAAATTGGCACCTTTTGACTTGACACTCTTTCATGAAGGACATTCATCCTTGATGTAGTACCACGATCGGTATTTAAATTCTACAGGGTGTTAGCTTTAATTGATATCACGATAATGTTGCTTGTATAAAAATACCTGTAGTCACATCACTGAAGCATATTGCGAGAATTGGCAGGAAAGACCTTTACAGAAATAGCTACGCTCGCCAACCATATCTCTTTTGTCACAGATCATCATTTCCGCCAATTCATTTTTAGATTCCTGATGCAATCTCGTTGACACTTGTGATGTAATAATATAGTGTTAATATGCCACATACAGAAAATTTATGGTATGGTGTTTTTAGACTTAATAATAGACAGAGAATAATTATTATGAAACTGTATAAAATGCATTGTCACTACATATGTATAAGCAACAAATCAGAAAGACTTGCAATTGTGAATCAGATAGATTCTTGTGGAAATCAGTAACATCTGTGCCTGTTTTCAAAGACCACCTTTAGGGGGACTCCACAAACTAGTCTCTTACTATACGTACTTCAGGTGGTCTCTAGCCTGATCATCAATACAAACTCAATTAACATGAAAGTAACTGCAGTGGAGAGTTTTTATAGTTGGTCTCTTGACAGTGGTGGTTTGACTGTGCATGAGTTCAAAGGAATTGTGTATAAATCAGAACGATTTGGGCATAAATCTGCAAAATTAGTGATTATGAGACACTGCACTCACAAAGCAAATGTATTTTAAATCAAGGGTTCAAGAAAATGGAATGAGTTTCTGATACCCTGATTTCAACAGAGCTATCAAATAGAGGCCGTCTACCACTACATACAGGCACCTGGGTCATGGTGTTGTGTTAGGCAGAACAAACATATATCGCTGAATTACAGCAAAAGGTAGCAGCGTCAGTGATATACATTTTAACTGTCTTGTCGAAAAATGCAGAAAGACATTTCATTAAATATGTGTCAAGTTAAGTCAGAAAATCCAATTCATATCCAAAGACTCTAGTTAGTGGGATGACTTTGATGCAAAAGTCTGCCATATTTGATTTATTTCAACAATATTCTTAAACCTGGAAGAGATGAGACAAGTTATATAACGGGAACTGGATTCTTAACCAATGCTATCAACTGAACACCAGGATAAGACAGCGCATGCAGTTAACGTGTCACAACTACTTTAAGAATCATGTAGGTGGAGAAAAAAACATTTACGCTGTGGTGTTAGAATCATAAACGAAAAACATCTCTGTCTACAGCAGTCTCTGTTGTCATGCATTATACATTAGAAACAACCAATCAAATGCTCCATCGTGAAAAATACAGGGAATGTCGTCTCAAAATCTGGATAGGATTTTCAATTGATTTTGACAAGTGAAAAACAGTTTGATTTTCTTGTGTTAAGTTTTAGAAAAAAGAGCGTAGGCCCTGATCAATAACAAGTATGGTAGATAATGGTTCCCCTAGACAAATTAAAGTCAATTCTGGTGTGACTGAAGGATCAACCACGGGAGAAAGTAGCAATTTATTTACAACACTTCAATGTTATTTTGGGAAAAAGAGGTATTTATGTCTACTTTGTCATTTGTCCTTATATGCGATCTGGGAACTTGTATGTAGTGAAGTTTATACTGTTGATATTTAACCTTTCATGAAAAATAGAATAGATTCTTTTCTCATAAATTAAGCACTATTTGAATAATTTCAAATCAAAAGCAAAGAGCTTTCATAGATGCGTAATTATGATTTGGTATTTATAATACCTATGATAAATATCTATCTTGAAGTTCATTTACTACAAGAGATTTCGACTCCTATGACCTTGCCTATTCGTCAATGTATCCTTTTCATTCATAATTCTGTGTTTTATATCATATGTGCATGGTGACTCTGTATATGTCTTACACAGTTTTCTACAGTTCCTTTGGAATATTCATATGTGCATTTTATTGGAAAAAGTTTATCAAAGCTCTCTTCTCCAATGTTGCCACAATGCTGAAGCTAAGATGGAAACAGCTACACAGCTCCAAGGGACATTGTTGTATCAATAGATGCTGAGGATATTGTCACTATCTTACGATGGTGAAGTTAACTCATTCACCCCTGAAGTTTCATAATGAACTATTCCAACCTTTGAATCGGAAGAGCTCAAATGTGTCTTCAGGGGTGAATGAGATAAGGAGGTTACTGTATAAAAGGAAAACCACATGCAGTGGGACAGGGATACTGAATTGACATGCACTTTGTATAGGCTAATAACTACACAAGCCCTAATCAGACTGGACTTGGTACGAACACTCTTTGTGATAAGGATTATAAAGAAGACTTCCCCATGAATACCAATAAGACCAGGCCTTCATTAAAAGGAATGTTTAGCTGCATGCAGCCTCGCCAATCCACAGCAGCTCTAGAGACTGTTATCAGCACTCCTTACAGACTGTCCAGTACCTTGTGTTAGGTGTGACGGTTTGATCTAGGTCCTGTAGTACTATAAACCAATGATTACACCTGTCTAATAAGGCAATGAAAGTTTCTCACTTTTACAACAGGATTTGTTTTCAAAATTATTTTGAAATATTGTTTATCAATAATAACATGTGCATCACTAGGATAACAGCACAATGCTTAGTTAATATGACGTGGTAGCTATTGGGTAAATGTCAAAAGGGTAATGCACGTTAATGACTTGCTGATAACACTTAATTAGTTTCCAGATAAAAGCAATTTATAAAGTTTTGCCACTTCATTCTCTGGCTGCCTGATTTATCAGCATGTTGTCACACATTGACTGGGCAAAAAACTGCCAATAGGTTTTATCTATATTTCACACATTGATTGGGCAAAAAACTGCCAATAGGTTTTATTTATCTACAGACAGTGATGGGGCTACTTTACCTACTATATATTGGTAGGGTCTAATATATTGTTAACCTGTACAAAAGCGAGGCATTACTGTAGCAAGACTAGTTTTCATTAGTACATATAATGTTGGGCAACATTTTTTTTAATTTTTTTTTTACACCTTTCTAGGAATATATTTATCGACAATTCAGAGCAAACATCTTTGAAATAACACAAATAATGTAACCTGTTGCTATTTCCAGATGATTTCAGTACTATTATCACTTTTGAATTGTGTTTCCATGTATTTAATAAAGATTGCGATTCTGTATACCCGGAGATTTTCACCCAGTCAAATTTTTGTCCTTCGACATTAAAATCCATTTTCACCCAATATTACCTTCGCCCTTCACATTTAATTACTATGACTATTATGTGTTTACTAATGTTTGCTGTCGTGATAAATTTTCTCTCATTACGGAGGAAAAAAACGGTGAAATTTAAACTGCAGCGAAAATTTCACAGTATACAGTATTTCATTTCAAATATATTTTATTGATTAAACAAAAGGATTCAGCAACAGGCTTTGCCTATATAAGCTCTCTCCATGGCTTCCAGCATACTTTTGATAGTTGAAGACATTGAATACAGTATACAGTTACTGATATGTAATTTTATCAAATCAAGTAGGTGTATTTAACATATCATCTAATCAATCAAAGTGTAGGACAATTTTGTGTGAATAGGCAAATGCAATATGTAAAATGGTACAAAGAAACCCAGTGTTGATTCTTTAAAGTTTGTTCTCCTAGAATATTTGAAGAAGAAGAAAATGCTGTGTGTTAACAGTTCAAAGAAAATAACTTTAATCATATGCAATATTCACCCCAAATAGTACTGACGAAAGAGTATGTCAATGGCAACTCCACCGGGTAGTCACAAAGAAATTCTGTAACCCTTTTATCCCTATGTAACTTTAGTAGACTCTACTATGCATGCATTGATCTAGATGAGTCCATTATGGTCTACAGAGGTGAAAGGGTTAAGCATTCAAAAAGTTCCTAAAAGTTTGGTAATTTCAACACCTGCATTTGACAATTTCAGAGATGAGTTTGAGAGGACCACAGAACCTGCAACTGGCAACATGAAAACAATTCTTTAAATGCTTAGAGACAGTGAGAACAATGGTCCATTTTCTATCCAAAACATGTCCTATGTAATCTTCTAGGATACTGAAATGGCACCAACAAAATCAATAATGTAAATGTATTATTCAGACTCAACAAAGTTTGAGAGAAATAAAATGTTTCCTCTAAGTTCCTAGTGTTGGCATGCTTGACTGATTTGCACATGGAAATTCCTTCTTATTTCATGAGACTGAAATTGAGGACAGTGTCTCATATCAAAAACCGGTGATAACACACAATATTGTGGAAAGAAAAACAATTATTAGAAACATAGAGTGAGGAGGCAACTATTTAAAATTTAGTTTGTAATTACAGAAAGCCATACAAAGTTAACATTTAACTCTACCATATATGGCCATTTTATCTATTAACTCATTTATCCCAAAAGATACATTTGAACTCTTCCAATTCAAAAGTTGGAATAGTTCATTATGAAATTTCAGGGGTGAATGAGTTAAGGATACATCGGTTGTACTTAAGGTCAAACTAATGAAAAATCCACGTCGAAAGTGTTCTGACACAGATGTAAAACACAGAAAAATGGAAAGGTGCATATAAAGCCTTTTATTCACAACTTTCAGCTACAACAGATATCTTATTCTTCAAACGGAATCATGTAAACCATGCCAACTTAAATACAAAGTATACCTAACTGAAACAGCCAACTTTGAGGACTGATGGTCCACTAGCAGAATCGACTGTCTTTTTATGTAAAACAATTATCAGAAACACAATGTAAGGAAACACCTATTTGAAAAACCTCAGCTACACAATTAAGGAAGCGATAACAACAGAGATAGCTATTGCCCAGCATTTCAAATAGAGCCAACATTTACCATTACCCTATATACTACTCCAGCATTGAATCAACACACTGCCTAATAGTATTATTTTCATTTTTACTCAATAAATCAATTTCATGCACCGATGCTGGTTATTTTTCCATTATTAGCGTATTTACCGGTAATCTACCATTACACATAGTTATTGGACAATGAAATCAGTTAGCATTCTGTTGTCAAGGACGCACAAGTCCATCCTAATAGGTCATCTATATAGAAATATTAGCAATGACTTAATGACATATAATACAATTATAAGAAGACTGCATTATACTTCAACTTAGTATACTGTCTACAATATAATTGTTAATGGCTGTGGTGGCCGAGTGATTAATGTGTCTGACCATCTATGACCACTTTAGCCCTCCACCAATGCTTCGCCGGTTTGAGGCCTACATTAGGCAGTGTACAGTTACTGGCCACAGGTCAGTGATTGTTCTCCAGGTATTCTGGTTTTCCTCCATTCACAAAAACTGGCTTGTCCTTAAATGACCATTACAACTTTTAATAGGATGTATAGCACAAGCAAACCAAACCAATATGCTTGTTGGCATCAAAGGATTCCCTGATTAGCTGAATGACAGATCAGGGTATACCCTGAGCAGATCTTCCTCAAAGGGACCGTTGATTTCTTCAAATGTTCTGGACTACATCTTAATTAATGCAGGCAATCTTAATGTTATGGGCAGCATCTTAATACTGACACACATACATTTTATTTTGCATTATTTCTGTCTTAGTGTTTAGGATTAAAAAAGGAGTTATACATCTATGATAACTTTATTTTATCTTTACAAACTAAAGTTATTTGATTTATATGCATATATTCTTAAGTAGCTGGCATTTAAAATATATAACCTTCCCATATTCTGAAAGTAGAAACTCTGTAAAGATGGTGATTCCCCCGACATTGTATCAGGAAGTAGGTTTGAATCTTTTGTTTTAATTTCAAAAAGATAAGTTTTTTTAATTAGACTTCATAGCCATGTATTGATATTTGAATATTTAGTCAATTTTGATGAGTTATTGCATATAAGGTTTTTTTTAACCACAGAGCACATTTTTACAAACTTTATACTTCTCTTAAAGATGTACTATATCTGTGCCTAAACATTCTCCTTTATTATTAAATTTGTTGAAGTGTGCACTCCAAGAGAAAAACAATGCACAATCTTGTCAAATTGACTGAATATTCAAATTTCTCAAATTTATGCATTTATGCAAATTTCAACTGGTTACTAAGACAACCATAATAAAAAACAACAAGAGGCCCAATGTGCCTGCATCGCTCACCTGGCATTAATCTCACACTTGTAACCTTAAACGTGATCTAAAATAAAGCTACAGGCAAAATATTAGTATTTATGACTATAAGTCATTCAAAATAACCTGTTTAAAGATGTTAAAACATTTGACCCTATGACCTTGAAATTCGAACAAGGTCATTATGTTAAAAAAGAGTATAGCCTTTCATCTAAGAATGCAACTTGCCAAATATCACCACCCTAGACCTTTTGTTTATTGAGATTAGTTCATGCTACTGGTCAGATATCATCACCCTGGGCCTTTTGGTTATATTCAAAAGAAGTTGTTTCCAAGTTTTTTTTGTTTTTTTTTTAGACAATTGACCCCTGTGACCTCGAATATGATTGAAGGTCATTCATTTGAACAAACTTGGTAGCCCTTCATCCCTGCATGCTACTGGCGAAGAATTTTGGTTTTTCAGAAGAAGTTTTTAAAAGTGTTTAACATATTTGACCCCTGTGACCTTGAATATCGGTGAAGGTCATTTATTTGAACGAACTTGGTAGCCCTATATCCCAGTTTGCTTCTGGCCAAATATCATCACCCTAGGCCTTTTAGTTGTTTAAAGTAAAATCTTGACGCCGGATGCAGCGCCACAGCATAAGCTCACTTAATTGGCATTTTGGGCCAGGCGAGCTAAAAACATAGTTTAATCTATTTGTGAAAGCATTGGGGAAGTATTCAAATTTACAGAAACAATAATTTGTCCAATTTCAAAGGTTTTGAATTTTGATGGATTTTGGTGCCAAATAGGCCCAATTAATTCATAAGTTCTTTCCAGATGTTTCTCAAAAGTTAATTGTTGAAAATTTGTGCTACATTTACTGGTGTCTCTTGGCTCTGCATACACTGGATTTTGTTATGCTTGAATCAACATGATGTTTGCTGTATTGCAACCGGTATGTACTCCAGGAATAATAGGATTTAAGGTAGAGCCAACGCTGTGGTTTCTTCAATGGTGGAATAATCTGGCCATCTGTACCTTGTCTGGATACCTTGACACATAATAGTCATAGATTCCATCAACTGGACATCGTGATTATTATAGGGCAACCGCATCTCAAATGCTGAGCCAAAAAAATGTATTGCTATAACATACCAGAATTTACTGTGATATAATCTTATGTTATACAAGTGAACACAAAATATAGGTCATGGATGGGAAAAATTGATTTGTAAGTCTGTAGGTTAGCAACCTGGTGTCACTGCAGGACTCAGAGGCATTGAACTAGTCTGTCCATCTGTAGGCAAACAAAACGTGGTGAGATTTGATCTAAACCCCACAAATTGATGTATCAGTAGGGGGCTTGATCAGCAGTATGATCAGCATGTGTCTGGTGGTACCAATGATGTAACTGAGCAACAGTGAATTATATTAGCAACACTATAGTAACAACTAGGGAATATTTCCTGGTTGATGAAACAGATCAATATGTATGTCAAGCTATATTTGTCGCCCTTATCACAGTTAGCTTGACAGAGCCCCATACAAATATACCTCCTCTCGAATACTGTATCAATATCCATATTTGAATAATTGATGTTTACCGCCATTGGAGTACTATAATTAAGTGCTGAAATGTCTTTATTAATAAATAAGACGGCATGTGTTCATCAGGTTTCTTAGTAGTATCATATTGTTACTGATAACAACACAGAGGAGATTAGGTCTGTTACCTATTAGCCAAGTCACACCTCGCCATCAACAATGGACTCTACCTTATCTGTATTATGAGAGACCACACTAAGTGTCTGGGGGTGGGATAGGGGGTAAGAGAGGTCACTCTGGCTCCCTTACAGTACCCCTCGAGCTCTTTATCACATCTGGTCAGATAGGTAGCACCATCCTTCAGCAGCACATCATCATTTCCCTCGGACACTATGCAGGTCAGAACACACCATATCATGTATATAACTTTTGTAAATGTATTGTGCCATTATATAAAGTAATGATTGATCTTGGAGAACAAATATTCACTTCAGTATTCCGTTAGTAACTTACATATAGTGCATGGGTTATCATTGTAGGATCTGTTAGTCTAACTACCATTATATACAATAGAGGCTCCCCAACACATAGTGGTAGGTTATCATTGTAGGATCTGTTAGTCTAACTACCATTATATACAATAGAGGCTCCCCAACCAATAGTGGTAGGTTATCATGTTTATAGGAGCTGAAACATGCACTGCCAGACCGGGGTTTGAACCCGAGATCCTCTGAACTCTAGACACACGCTCTACCAATCAGCTACCTGATTAAGCCAACAAACTCAGTCCAGTTTCACTACAAGTACATAACCCATGATCACTGAATTGGTAATAAATATGGTGTTTTTGGGGCCAAATTTGAAATTCTACTAGCCAGACTTATTTTCATAGCAAGCATTTTAAAATTTCACTAGCCCAAACATGAAATCTACTAGCCCCAGATGCCAGGCTTGTGGAATAGTATAACCAGTGCACGTGGTACTACTTAATGATTTGGTACGTTGATTTCAGATGTTGATTGGATAATGCATTAACCACTGGTTCAGTTTTCATATCATTTTACCTGGTAAAAGTTTTTTATTCCTTTTTATAAACCAATCAACTCTTTGTGAAAAGGTGTTGTAAACAACCTGGGAAGTCCATAAATCAAGGATGCATACAAGTTGAAAAAATCCTGCCATGAAGATTTAAATTGATGCATTCAGATGTATATACACTGAAAAACAAATTTAGTAGAATATTTACAACATAAAAATATAAGACAGATGTCATTATGAAATTTTATTTACATCTGCCCTACATTGCTCTTACATAAACCTACCAATGTCATTTGTTATTTATGAGACCATAACTCTGGAATACTTATCTTGATGTCATAACTGTGTGGACTATGACATCATTTTTATAACAATAGCGATAGCTGGTCAATAATATTGGTTGGTTGATACCATTTATTAAAAATAAATCTTAAATTTGAATAAAAATAAAACATTTACATATCAATTTAATGTATAAATCAATGTAAAATATGAATATTTAACTGCATTCTGTGCAGAATTATCATATTCTTGTAAAACATCCTGTATGACATTTGCAGACAAATATTTATAATGCAGGAATGCATATTTCTTAAGTTATTTGCAATTCTGTTCAGAATTATAGAGCTATAACTTTGAACAGATTACATTTTAATGCTTAAATATATGTTTTGTCAAGTTTTACAATTGAAAAAGCCCACGTAAACAAAAATAGACCACTTAAAAATCATAAGTTTGACATGATTTATCTTTTAGTTGTCTTTCTGTATGTGTGATATCAAACAGTATTAATATTTTATCAAAAGCACTTGTAGAAGTATTTTCTCTTGTTGAATTGATATTTTTGAATTTGAAATTGAATTCATATATATATACATAACCGTATATCATTTTTTACCGTATATCATTTATTTATTTTTTTAATATTTTTAATATTTTTGGAAATTAATTTTGGAGTTAAAGAATTCATAAAATGTAGAAGATATGACTTAAATTTGATTTTCATGATCTTGTATTTTGAGTGTAAAGTTTACAGAAATAACAACAAAATATAGTAATATTTAAGGATGGGAGTAAGCGAACTTTGAGAGGAGACAATTGTTGAAGATTTATTTATGCGACCTTTACAATGTTACAGAGAAGTGCAAGAAGAGGATCTCCCAGCGAGATTACTCTATCAAGGAGGTGAAGATGGTGAAGCGTGACAGATACCATAAGGTGCCGGTCGTCGTTCTCCGCAAGAAGTCGGGGTCCATGTCGACGGTTGACCTCGAGTCTCTACTCAGTGACTCAGATGAAAGGTCAGTACAAATTGTATTTCCTTACAGCTAAACTTAAAAAAATGCTTATATAATGTCCTGAGCACGACATCCATACGAAAACTCTATGGATCAGCAGTCTTTACATGACATTTACACATAAAGGAAATTCCATTTGAAATGCCTTAACATGACGACACATATCTACATGTAAACTCCCATTCATATAGTCTAGTATGTCATTTATGCATAACATGTACATGTCAATGGCCAAACAAAACATCAAATCAAATCAAATCATCATAAAAACTTACCATGTGGTCTAGCATGAAACCTAGTTCAAACTCATTAAGAACTGTGTGGTATTCTCTATATATCTAGTCAAATTTTACAGAGAGGTTATGTGGATAAGTGAATGTTTGACCTGACAAAAAATGCTTTCAACTTTTATAAAGATGGTGTTGAAAACAAGACTTGTTTATAACTGCAGCTGGTATTATTACACCATGATGAAGATAACGTAAAATATTCAAACAGATGTTATAATGAACTCAGAGGTACAATTACAGTTTGAGTCATATGTCACAATATTAACAGTTTTGGGGGTTTTATTGGCTGCTTATTTTGCCAGCCCTCACAGTCAGCACTCCATTTAGTTTACTCAAGATCTAAACAGCAAGCACTCTGCTTATTCAAACAAAGATCACCCTCAAAGCATTACTGTTCTGCTTTCAAGACCCATGATTCACCCTGAAACAAACACTTTGCTTAACCTATACAAGATCTTCCCTCACAGCCAGCACACTGCTTATTCTACTGAATATCCATACTTATTCTACCCAAATTAACAAAGAAGATCCACACTTATTCTACCCAAATTAACAAAGAAGATCCACACTTATTCTACCCAAATTAACAAAGAAGATCCACACTTATTTTACCCAAATTAACAAAGAAGATCCACACTTATTTTACCCAAATTAACAAAGAAGATTCACTTATTCTACCCAAATTAACAAAGAAACAAATTTAAACTTATTCTACCCAAATTAACAAAGAAGATCCACACTTATTTTACCCAAATTAACAAAGAAGATTCACACTTATTCTACCCAAATTAAAAAGAAACAAATTTATACTTATTCTACCCAAATTATCAAAGAAAAATTATTTACACTTTTTCTGACCAAATAAACAAAAAAGAAGATCCATACTTCTTTAATCCAAATTAACAAAGAAGAAGATCCCAGCTTATTCTAACCAAATTAACTATGAAGAAGATTCACACTTATTCTACTCAAATGAACAAAGAAGAAGATCTGCACTTTAATTCTACCAAAATTAACAAAGAACAGTGTTACCACTCATTTTTCTACCTGGGGGTTTTGATACCCGCAAGGTTTGCAAAATGGGGTACGCCAGCAGATTTTGGAGGTACAGGTAGGTGTTTTGGGGGGTACCAATTTTTGTTGTCTTAAATTATGTACTAATAAAATAAAAACAATGAAAATTATCATATTCAGCGTTTGTTTTCATTTTGTGATTAATATTTTGTAAATAATATTTATTAATTATTTGTTCATAATAAAACATTGCAAGGATAACTGCATATTAAGATCCAGTCTGTAAAATGTCACCTATGTTGATCGTTAACTTATTTCTTGTTTTGCTTACCGAGTAAGTGTTTTTTAATACACTGATGACGTAACAGCGCTGATGTTTGTTAATTTGTTGTACCTTCTATTAAGCGACCAGATGATGATTTAATATTTCTTTGTGATAACTGTATTCCGACTGATCACCTAGCCTCAAACAATTGAATTCCTCATGCCATTTGGTTTGAAATTCTTTATATATTTTTACGTTTTGCATTGGCAAGTTTCCGGAGTGCCGATTCCTCCAGGCTTTTATTTATTAGTGCTGTCCGTTGGTTTTACCGTGGGATCAGAGTTTGGGCAGACTGAATAAAAGCCTTTCAGCGTGGTTTGCTTTAACATTTTGTATGTGTATTCTTCTGGGTCGTCGACGCGCTTTACCATTCAGGCGAGTAGGCCATATTGATTTACATATTACAGTGTTTTCATGAGCAAGACTACCTGCCCAGAAAATGGGAAAACCCCACAACTTTCGTTTTTGACTTCGACTAGTTTCTCGCCTTTTGTAAATAACATTTCCTCGAGGTGGAATAGGAAATTATTTTGAGAATATTTTAAATGTGAGACATACAAATTTCTGCACGTTCAGGTCACGTAAGGCAGTCAAAATATGTACGTGATTTATTTAAAACATTTGCGAATCACGCACATTTCTGTGTGAATGGGAACACTGAAGAAGAAGATCCCTGCTTATTCTAACTAAATTAACAAAGAAGAAGATTCACACTTATTCTACCCAAATTAACAAAGAAGATCCACACTTATTCTACCCAAATTAACAAAGAAGATCCACACTTAT
>JAUMHH010157619.1:0-18148 GCA_032359455.1 Chlamys rubida | reverse complement strand
AGCGGCAAATCACAAGGACAAAATCTGACAGGGCACGAAACAAGTTTACCAAAGCGGCAAATCACAAGGACAAAATCTGACAGGGCACGAAACAAGTTTACCAAAGCGGCAAATCACAAGGACAAAATCTGACAGGGCACGAAACAAGTTTACCAAAGCGGCAAATCACAAGGACAAAATCAGACTTCAACCTTCGACACGAAACACATGCATTTTCGTGTCGAAAATCTCTTTCGTGATTAAGAGAACAAGAAGGTGAAATGAGGAGTTCCATAAGGGTAATCGTTCCATACACAACATAGAATCACCCGTCTCCAATACCTCATGATGTCTAACATAGACTCACCCGTCTCCAATACCTCATGATGTCTAACATAGAATCACCCGTCTCCAATACCTCATGATGTCTATTAAATCAAGAAAATAATAAATAAATTGTCGGCCACGAATTTCTAGTACAGAAAAGAAAGACTGTAAGAATTTGTAATATTAATCACATAGCACATGTATAAACGTGACATTTTGAATATTGATAATCATAGTATCAGCGACACAAATGCTCTTTTATCAGTAGAGTCTGTTGAAAAATAATAACTTTTTATAAATAAAAAAAAATGGAACAATATGATACAAACTAAGAATTCAGAGGTACATTTCTTATTTCCTATCCCATTAAGATAGTTTGATGTCTATCTATAGTAAATATAACAGAAAACAAATAATGTAGTGAAGTAGTATAGCTGTCCGCCCTGTTCTTTGTTCCACTGAAAACTTTCTACACTTAAATCCGTCCTAAGTGCCACTTTGAGCTCAAGGCAAAAACTAGCCACCATACAATACGCGACAAGTTGAAGTTGACCATTTCCGGAAAGTTCTCGTTGATAAGAGATTAAAATATCAAACACATATAATTTCGCGTCATCATAGCTACGGCTACTGGAGAGGAAAAATAAATCCGCGAATAGGCGCGAGACCGGGTGAGTCACGTGGGCGGTCGCTCATTTGTTTCCGCATCTATCTGGACTGGATGAAGCCGTTGATTCGTCAGTAAACACTCCAGAAAGCGATAGTGGTTTTACAGGGATCTTACGTCGATTCGTGGAGAAGGAAACCTACAGGTAAAGTTAAAGTTTTACATTATATAACACATTTTAGGTGATTTTTATTTGTATAAGATTATCAAATATATATTTTTTTATTTTTGCTTTTTACACCTAAATACTTTAAGTATGATTCATATATTGAATTTTGCTCATCAAGTACTTAGTTTATTTTATTGATACAGGGCTGAAGAACAACGAAAGTTGAGTGTCAATATAAAGCCACTGTTTGTGAAGTTAAATAATTATGCAATATTTTGGTATAAAATTTATTTATTTATTTTTTGATGTTTCGTTTTATAAAGTAAGTTAACATAGCAGGAATGTTTTCATACTTCACCGTCGTCATGCTCTCATGTTGTGCAACTTTGATGCACGCGGAATTCCTTGTATGTTTATTTACGCGATGGAATAGATATACGTGCGGAACGACACAGTGGGACGATTGTCGACTGGCAGAGGAGGGAAGGCTGAGGGGGAGTGGAAGGGGTGGGGAGTGTAACTGGGTGTCGTGACAGGCCCAGGCTCTGCGAAAGGTGATGATGTAATGTATACCGGAATATACATCAATACATCAATCAAATGCTCGGCCGACGGCAGACGCTAAACACCGTTTGACAAGCCACATATCTTATTTCTTAAATCTGCAAATAAACAGCAAATAATAAAACACATTTTCTTTATACATTCTGTTTTCAATAGAAATTCCAGGATCGTATTTAAGGATTTTTTTGCATTTCCCGAATGTTGCAGGTGGTATGGGGCGGGGTTGTATGTTTGCGAATTTTAATCTCAGAACAAATATTGTCAATTATTGCCTCTTAAAATACAACTCCTATCTACTTCTTGTCAAGTGGCAGGCGAAAACGTCGAATGCCCGCTATGCTAATTTGCTTGTTAGATAGAATCTAACCTTGGCGTAAGATTTTGTTACAATTTTTATCCAGACCGATTTCTCTCAAAGAGACTGTTAAGTGCGATAGTAATCGTAGATTACTGCCACAAGAAAAGACCTTGCAGTTTTGGAGAGGTTTTCTGGACAATGGAAGCTCATAGCAGATATGATTAGATTAAGTAGATATCTCAATTTGTTTTCTTATGACAATGACAATTACATTTTGTGTACTGGTTATTGTAGCAGATATGTTCCCTTGCAGTCAGACTTGCTTCACTCGAACATTTATCCAGATAAT
Source organism: Chlamys rubida (assembly GCA_032359455.1). Classification (NCBI taxonomy): domain Eukaryota; kingdom Metazoa; phylum Mollusca; class Bivalvia; order Pectinida; family Pectinidae; genus Chlamys; species Chlamys rubida. The sequence goes on along the minus strand of JAUMHH010157619.1, from coordinate 15,855 downwards.
GGATGCGACAGAAAAAGGTTACTGAATTTCTTTAGACTAACACATTTTTCATGTTTACTACTTATCTCACGTGTAACATTTCAGTGTTATTAACGGAACACTTTAAACGGTTGACAACTACAGGAAGTATACGGTGTTGGCAGATTTACAAATCGATCAAAACTGTGTAATGGTTAACGGATACACCTGGACATTTTGACGGACAGCAGTTTTTATATCTGATCATCAAACCGATATCTGGTATAGAGTAACGATAGAAATAATGGGGAAAATACACATTTTACTGCAAAATTAAGTACATTTTATTCAATTTAATGATATATCATTAAGCTGCAAGCTTTTTATAAAAGTTATGCACAATTTGTTTACCATTTTATCCAAGCTACATACAAATGACTATGTTACGTACTTATCATTTTAATATGGTTAATATTTGATTTAAATTAGGAGAAACATGTAATTAAGACGATGTTATTAATTGTCCATGTCGCATTTCATTTTTTGCTAATTAACATTAACAAATGATAACGTTGGATTTAGCTTAATGTTATAAATACATTGTAGTAGGTAACAAAAGAAAGGTATTTTCTTTCTACATGTAAATGCTTTCGAAACAAGTGCCTATACACGATTTCATGTTACTGATCTTGCTATTCTGAATAATTGATAATCAGTATTTTCAGTAAAAGATAAATGTCCTTTTACGAAAAGAATGTGCAATATTTCCAACAGATGTTTTGTGTAGAAAATGTTCAAGATTAAAGTCTTATCTTGTGAAATGTCATCAGGGAAAAATGCTTATGAAATTATTTATCAAACTTATTTAGCTAAAACAACACCTATAAAATCTCCATCATCGGCCTAACACTGGGTCGTTTTGACACATAACTACACGGCCTGTTTGTCGCCACTAAAAGTTTTTCTTGTAATGCAAAAACAAGCAAATCATCACAGCACTTTATCTGTAAAATGCCATACTTGTTTATAAACTAAACTTTTTTAAATGATATTCGGTCTTCATTCGTATACCAGTATATCGATACAGCTGTCAATCATGGGAGAAAGTTGTGTAACATACGAGGAGAAAAAAACTTGCGAACATGTATTCCATCACGGGCAAACAGTAGGTCCATTTTTCGGAATGGTAATCTGAGATGATATGAAAAGAAACGATTGATGAGATACTGTGGGTACGATGGCATTTGCCTGTATCCATTTTTACAAACCTAGACTGTTTTATGTAATTAAAACATTAATATCTTACTTGTGGCTCCATTTTGGAACAATAAAGTTTCACCTCGTCCGTTTTGTAATGATTCATACTATAATATCAGTAGCAGACATCGTTAACTTTGTGGACATCTTGTAAACATACACTACGACTTATTGTAACGACATATCTTTAAAACATCTGAGACTTTAGAAGGAATGCATGCTGTACATTTATACTATATGTATGTACTTTAAATATAACTAAATAATAGTGGACCTCTGTAAATCACCAGAATAACGGAGTAAAGAAGCGCCAACTTAAAAAAACATTTGTCGATGCAAAAAGTCGAACAAAGTCAACACACTTTACTGCACGATGTTATCATGTCGCCCGTTTAACACTCGTCAGAAGTCAAAAGAAAGGCTTAATATTAGTTGGATAACTTGTGCCTATATACCATTGTATGATACAAATAACATATACTTAAATAAAAAAGGTTAATTCATAATAGGTTTTATGTCTGTAAATTAAATGTTATTTTGTTGAGTTAGCATACATTTCTGATTTTTATTCGAAAAAATGTTTAGCTTCAAAAGACATATTGAACTGTCTGGTTCATATCTTGAAAAAGTGACAGAAGTATGAAAAGATATTGAGTGATGAGATATCTGAATTCATTCACTCTTCGAAAAACATGTCTCTGCCACCCCGCAAACAACATATACAAAGGTTAATCAAGAAAGGCTACATTTTAGCAAGAATAATGTGACCATTGCAAATTGTCGTAAATTAAAAAAAAGAAAAGTTTTAATAAATATTTTTATTCGGAAAATAACAATCTGTCTAATATTGAAATAATGCCGAGAATCACCGAAACTGCATCATTAAAACAATGTTTTATAATATCCACAATTAAAAATCGGAACTATTGTTTATAAAGAAATGATATATATTCTAATGCTGCCGGTAAACAATGTGTCGACGTCAGCCTTCTTAAAAAAATATTTAAGTAGTGTATAAAAGCATCCGTGGGTATCGATATAATACCAGGTATTATCAGATGCATGTTAAGGCGACTACTAAAAACAAAGTCGTGACATTAATTGAACTTTGATATCCATATTTCAACAAATTGGAAATAAATAGCATTTGACATCGTTTTTTCAACTTTTCATTTATGTTTAATTTTAATGATATCCCTTTTTCTTTTCGACAAGAAAATAACTATCATGTTGACATGCCAGTGATTTACCTTAAACTTAATTTTAAAAATCTGTTTGAGAGCATGTATTGTTTATTCCTTATTTAATGTCGAAGCTATACAATTATAGATATGACTGAAGAAATGTTCTTTTGTCCTTTCTTTATGGGAATGGTACATCCTTTCACTTTGCTACCCTTGTAAAATAAATTAGTGTTGACGATTTCACCCTATTGATGTTGAAATAGTGTTTAGGAAGAACTGGCATTTGCAGATTACACTTGATGTAAAACGTGATATAATCTATTGCGCTATCTCCAGTAAACCCTACGGATACATAGTTCAACAAACTATACTGGTGTCCCTAATCCTATTCTTGCCTCTTTTGATGTAACCTCATCTTTTAGCTTATATTAAAACTGTTTAGGCTATTGCGAGACACTCTAATTTGTATATATTTATTTGTTACTATTATCCAATCCATTTGTATTTTGTTTGCAATAAAATTAATGTAAACTTAACTAAAGACATAAGTTAATCACAACATATACAAAGCGAAGAAACACATATTTAAAATTTTTCATGTAGGTGCATAAAATTGAAAAATAAATTAAAAAGTAAATATTCACTGCAATATATGGATATTTCGTCTGTTTAGGACTCAAGCAACTACAATATGTGAACGGAACAACTATCTAAATGCTTCCTCTTACTTCTCCGAAATACTGAACATGCAAACAATACTAAACAAAACAAATAACAATACACAATGAGCTGTACAATGACACTTAAAACAGAACCCCCTTTAGTCTCTGTCTCCATTTCATTATTTATATTTGTTTTCGTCCCATTAACAACATTCATATTGATAACAAAATCATATAATTCTCTGAAATGTTTCCCAAAAGTTTATTATACTATTTTGAAAGTGTATTTTAAAATGATAGGTAGATACCGTAGATAATATACAAAGTTAGCGCGGAAGATTAAATAACGAAACTCAAACGGTGTCATCAACGATACAAAGTTAGCGCGGAAGATTAAATAACGAAACTCAAACGGTGTCATCAACGATACAAAGTTATCGCGGAAGATTAAATAACGAAACTCAAACGGTGTCATCAATGATACAACGTAAAGCGCTACGTCAAAAGTCCTCTAACTACACATTATACACGACCAGTACACAGTAGCGAGGGACAATGCCGACTTACAAACATTGCCATGTACGTGTATAGATTGGGATTAGTTTCACCATAAGTACAAGGGGTTCAAACCATGTTTTTAAGGTTTTATATCAATATATACCTGATATAGTTGGCCTAACGTGACTGTTCAATTGAACTCAATAATCTGAAACATTTGTTGAATCTTCAATCAGCATATGTGCATCTCGAAGAAAAGAAGCTTTGGAAAACTTTTTTATCAATCCCACAAAAGATCAAAACAGGTCGACAAACTGTCAGTGTTTCATGTTTGTGTTTCATGTTTATATTTAGGTTTCAAGCACACTTTTATTATTATCAATGTTTACGTCTGTTGAAATAAGCTTACTGTTCATCTATTTCAGGAATGTTAGTTTATTAAATACAGAGTATTGCAGAATTAATAATTGTTACCGAAAACACTTACAAACCAAACATAGGGGAAAAAAACCAGAAAAAGACATAAGGAATGAAAATATTCATTTTATATACTGAATCAAAATTAAACAAAAGTTAAACCAACACATAGACCAATATGTTTTGAGTTTAAAAAACCCGAAAAAATTGTGTATGAAAAGAATATTTTCGAACAATAACTTGTTTAGAATCTGAAGTGTAAATTAGGATCTTTCATACTGCCTGTCCAGATAGCACGTGGCACAGACACTGACTCTCACACTTCCCGTGCTCTCACGGCCTACACCCGCAAACAACACACGTGCAGAACAGTCACGCGTGTATTGTTAGATTAACATGATTGACGAGATCAATTGGTTTTAGTAGTTAGTGTACAAGGAAGAATGGACAGGTTATCATATACTTCAGATTGAAGTGTTACATAAATAATTCTCGTTTAGGATACTTAAGTTTTCGCAGCTCAGTTGTTAAAACTATTTACATTTAAAATCTGTTTAACATTTAGTGCATAACGTTTTAAATATGGATACTGTAACAACACTTGTATTAGATGACTCAAATTTCCGAGCCAGTTAAAAGTATCATGATTCAGCTATTTATGACAAGCACGAATATAGCGATTTTATTGCTAGTGGTAACCACAATTTTACTATATCAAATTAGAGCGAGAAACACTAAATCATTATCACTGTTAAAAACGTATGTTAAGAGACAATGCCTTTAGAGTGGCTATGATGTATGCTTACAGATTATTTTTTCTGGCATTGAGCTCAAAAATGGGAAAAAATGTTGTGAATTAGTAACATATACTAAAATGATCGTCATGTTTGTGTTGTACTCATAATGTGAATAATCGCATATTGTACAATTCGCCAATATTGCATATAGAATATTAAATGTGTATTATAATATTATACAAATTGAACCTTATGACTACTTGACGTGTATGAAATAGTTTACTATTTATCCTAATTATTGAGTTGGATATGAGATGAAGCTAGTCAGACTTGCCTGGGGTCCCAACTCTCCCACGACAACATGTCTAAACACACGTCCACACAGCTTACCATCAAGGAACAGGTGGTGGGGCGTCATTCTAGCTCCCCCTCCCTTGTCCCACGGGCAATAGACGACCTACATATATGTAAACACTTAAACACATTTCACAACAATCGCACTGTTTAAGGGGAGATATTGCATTTGTGCATGCTTGTGGGATCTCATTGGGATCATATTCATTGTGACTTTGTGTTGATGAATAATCGTAATATATTCTACGTAAATCAACTGTTTTAAAACATATATTTATGATTTTAAATTAGTTCTGTAGTAAATTTGGTATAAAGACACTATGATGCGCTTGTTAGAGTGTTTAAATCCCAACGCCTTTGTATATAACGGAAATATGGAAAATTTATTAACACGAAATCTTGGGATAAAATTTCCTTTAAAAAGCTTCTGAAAATGACAAATCTAACAAAGGATTAGAATAATTAAAAATAATAATTTCGACCGCTCACCCGCTCACCGTAATAAACAAAGGTAAATGTCTTCCACCGATCACCCACTCACCGTTAGTAACGAACAAAGGTAAATGTCTTCCACCGATCACCCACTCACCGTTAGTAACGAACAAAGGTAAATATTTTCGGTTTCACGGACGACATCCGTCATGTGGTTCAAAGTCAAATCCGAGTTCCAAGTAGTGTTACGTTCACAAAGTCAGATAAGTGGCAAAGAAATCACAAGGCACACTAATAAAACAAGAACTTAAAAAGAACAAATGTAATAAAAGCCGCCGATATTCGCAATCTACTAGATATCGGTAATAATGTAAATTATATATTCAGTTTTAAAAGATTGCTATTACGGTTCATAGCCTCCAACAAAATGCTGTTCTGATATTAAATTAATTTATCATTAATCAATTATCACATCCTGGTTTCCTTGCACATTATATTGTGGTCAGAGTTTATCTGGACTTTTCACTGGTGCGGGAACTTATTTGGATATCTATATAGGGATATCACCGTAGTTGGCACATTCTATATGTAGTGACAGTATTTCCAAATTCTATTAACTTATATGGGGTTTTTATACTTCTCAAACAGTTTCAAGTCTATCATAAGTATACCTGTTGTTGGGTGATGACGTTAACTATTTGCCCTTTGTATTTGTTACGTATAACCTTTGCGGTCGGGTGGCGTTTACCTTTTGACAAACCGCAGTGCGTTTTAGAGTTGGATTCCTGCTGTTGTAAGGTATTTTAAAAAAATATTGACGTATTTGTTTTTGTAATGTATTAACGGACGAATATAAGTACAGAAAGGTCGATATTACAAAGTAATCTCATTGCGATTTGATGCACTGCAACAAATAGCTGAAATATCACAATAAATTAATAAAACGGAGATCATATTTTCAATTAATTTTACAAAGAGAAGCGTAAATGGTGACTAAATTCGTCACACCATGTAAGAAAATTCATGAAGTACTGTGCGATTATAACTAAATCTATTCAATATCGGAACAAGATCTATTTTGATTTCAGAAAGACATGAACGTTGCTCATTGAAAAAAAATACTTTTGTATTGTAATAAATAGCCCAATGGCAAGTAGTTATGCCATCTAAATACAGTTAAAACTCGTTATCAATTAATTTTTAATACAATGAGTTTGTTCTTAATTTTAAGAACGGTATTCAACATTAACTTCATTGTCATAACAAAATGATTTTAAATGCCGCTCCTGGTTACAATATTTTGTATTAACATCGGATTCTGTTCTAGTGATATGTTCCTGTTTGTATTGTTATCATCGACTGGGGATGGGCGGCACAATTGTGTGTAGTACCAGTATTGACGTCATTGAAACTATCACATGCCATCCACCCATCCCTGACTGTGTACACACTTACGACAACTTACATGACCATGTCCTGCTCAATTTAGGAACGATTCAAAACAAACCTCAATGGACCAAGCACTGCACTGCATACATTAAAGTATACATGTCAAAACTTACAGAGCCACGCACTACTATACTAAGCTTAAAACATAAATATGAATGACAAATATTGCAAGTACATGACAAAACCTACATCATCATTAACTGTTAAGTGGCATAAATATCATGAACAAAACTTACATAGTATTGCACTACTTACTTAGCAGTGTAGAGTATACATGACCAACTTACAGGATCCTACTCAGAGTCAGCTCAGAGTATACATGGCCAACTTACAGGACCTACTCAGAGTCAGCTCAGAGTATACATGACCAACTCCTGTCCTACTTACCTTAGAGTATATATTTCCTACTTACCTTAGAGTATACATGACCTACTTACCTTAGAGTATATATTACCTACTTACCTTAGAGTATACATGACCTGTACTTACCTTAGAGTATATATTTCCTACTTTCCTTAGAGTATATATGACCTACTTACCTTAGAGTATATATTACCTACTTACCTTAGAGTATACATGACCTACTTACCTTAGAGTATATATTACCTACTTACCTTAGAGTATTCATGACCTACTTTCCTTAGAGTATACATGACCTACTTACCTTAGAGTATATATTTCATTGGAAGTTCTGGTGCTCTTTCACAAAAATGCGACACTTTAAAGTATTATCGATCTTGATATTCATATATTACTTTAGTTTGTACCCAACTTTCCAACTAAATTTGGCCTACAGATCTGACTTCATGCATATTACATACACATGCTGAACGATCAATTTCGATGTTATTGGATGGTATGTAGAGTTTACGTGAGACGCTGTAGAAGTGATGTCCGGGAGTCACTGTAACATGTACAATAATGTACAAACTTAACTATAAATGAAAATTTGTTCGTGTAAAGCTTTATTTGATTCAGACATTTGATATGATAACTTGAATGTTTCATCTAGAGCAGTATTTCAGAACATTTTGTCATATAGAGTTTATTAATTGTGTGGGTATTTCTTTCATGATGTAGGTAAATGTCATAAACTTTATTAGTAATGTGACCATTTTTGTCATATTGTAAGTGAATGTTATAGGGATTATTAGTTATGTGACTATTTCTGTCATAATGTAGGTAAATGTCATGGGGATTATTAGTAATGTGGCTATTTCTGTCATAATGTAGGTAAATGTCATGGGGATTATTAGTTATGTGGCTATTTCTGTCATAATGTAGGTAAATGACATAGGGATTATTAGTTATGTGGCTATTTCTGTCATACTGTAGGTAAATGACATAGGGATTATTAGTTATGTGGCTATTTCTGTCATACTGTAGGTAAATGTTATAGGGATTATTAGTTATGTGACTGTTTCTGTCATAATGTAGGTAAATGTCATGGGGATTATTAGTTATGTGACTGTTTCTGTCATAATGTAGGTAAATGTCATGGGGATTATTAGTTATGTGGCTATTTCTGTCATACTGTAGGTAAACGTCATAGGGATTATTAGTTATGTGGCTATTTCTGTCATAATGTAGGTAAAAGACATAGGGATTATTAGTAGTGTGACTGTTTCTGTCATAATGTAGGTAAATGTCATAGGGATTATTAGTAATGTGGCTATTTCTGTCATAATGTAGGTAAATGTCATAGGGATAATTAGTTATGTGGCTATTTCTGTCATAATGTAGGTAAAAGACATAGGGATTATTAGTTATGTGACTATTTCTGTCATAATGTAGGTAAAAGACATAGGGATTATTAGTTATGTGACTATTTCTGTCATAATGTAGGTAAATGTCATAGGGATTATTAGTAATATATCTATTTCTGTCATAATGTAGGTAAATGTCATAGGGATTATTAGTAATGTGACTATTTCTGTCATACTGTAAGTGAATGTCATAGAGTTTGGTATTGAGGCCAATTGATGCCATATTGTAGGTAAACGTCAAACTATGTAGCAGACTAAGAGGGATTGAGTGCTTGTTATGTGAAAGTATACAAATACATAATGCCAACGCACTTCAGCTGGAATGCCTTTAGGTTTACACTATATTTGTCGTTTGTACTGCTTTGTCGACGGGTTCGTTGTTTGTACTACCTTGTCGACGTGTGTGTTGGTTTTACCACTGTGTTGACTGGTATGTTGGTTGTACTAGTTTGTCGACGTGTGTGTTGGTTGTACTGCTTTGTTGACGTGTGTGTTGGTTTTACCACTGTGTTGACTGGTATGTTGGTTGTACTAGTTTGTCGACGTGTATGTTGGTTGTACCGTACACCTTGTCGACGTGTGTGTTGGTTGTACTACTTTGTCGACGTTTATGTTGGTTGTACTACTTAATCGACGTGTGTGTTGGTTTTACCACTGTGTTGACTGGTATGTTGGTTGTACTAATTTGTCGACGTGTGTGTTGGTTGTACCGTACACCTTGTCGACATGTGTGTTGGTTGTACTTCTTTGTCGACGTGCGTGTTAGTTGTACTACTTTGTCGACATGTGTGTTGGTTGTACTTCTTTGTCGACGTGCGTGTTGGTTGTACTACTTTGTCGACGTGTGTGTTGGTTGTACTACTTAGGAACAAATAACATTTTGGAACAAAACTGTTTAAATTCTTATTGTATTATTTATATTTATGTTTACAGTCAGAAGAAATGCCAATTTCAAGACGTCTGGACCGGAGGGAGGATGCATTAGGGAATCGAAGCGTCTCAAGTTCAAGTATGACGTCCCAGTACAGCATTGGGTCAATAGGTCATATCAGACTGGGATCAATAGATCACGATAGACAAGAATACATAGGCCAGGAGAGGCATGACAGTATCGATGACCTCAGTGGATGTGTGAGTCGCAGGATGAAACTGGCATACAGCACAAGTAGTGCAAGTAGTGATACATTGTATGAGGATGTCAACAACGACACCTACCGGATTGTGTCAGAGGACAGGGACGATAACTGTATGGGAGATCAAGACGAAAGTGACGATAACGTGTTTTGTGAATCGGACCAAAAGAGCAAAGACACGGGCTTTATTTGTCTTCAGAGTGTACCGTACCCCCTCATGTCCCCAAGAGGGTTGAGTGTAAGTACCTCAGATATTGGGACCCAGGAATGCGCCCTGGATCTCCGCAGGAAACATTCAAACCGATGTAGCGACACGGACAGCGACGGTCTTCCGATACGAAAAGTACATCGGCGCGTTTTTACAAACAGCCGCGAACGTTGGAGGCAACAAAACGTCAATGGAGCATTTGCAGAACTTCGTAAACTTGTTCCAACTCATCCACCGGACAAAAAACTAAGCAAGCATGAAATCCTCAGATTGACAATTCGTTATATCAATCTCCTCAACAACGTTGTAAATTATCAAAATGGTGAGATGATTGGACAGGTCAAAACGGAAGTAGAATGTGATTCAAGTCGTGACGACATCAAAGAGGACGACAGGCACCAAACCATCGACTGGGACGATGACAAAAGTGCGTTCGGATCCTATTATCACGGAGACGATAGCGAAGATTCCTCGTGAACTCATAGCAGTAAAGTCCATTTCGAAAGTGATCGGTTGACCTTTAAGTAAGCGTCGTCATCGGAAATCGAGACTCGGGTATTTCCGTTGTGCTTCGGTAGAATACTACAGGACTACGTACTAGATGATATAATTCAGACAAACATATCCGAAAGTGGAACTACCAGAATATTTATTATATTATTGTTGTTGCGCATTTATTCGTGTCAACAGTGGTACATCGGTGTGACAATGGATGAGATTACTCCTATTTTTGACGCAAAATCTGTGACGATTTCTCATTAGTTCTATTACACTGATCATGGCCACACCCTAACAAACCTGTGTTTAATAACTTAGTTTTAATCAAATAAATCGATGGTAATAACATGACATTCAGGATTGATAATGATACTTGCTGACACTGACAAAAGACGTCAAAATGACGTTAAAAAGGACAATAAAAAATGGTGATTTCCTCTCAGGAATCTCAGACGTTTTAGTATTGTTAATATATTTCGTTTGTTTGAATATCTTGCTATTTGCAGAGCAAACATGTGAGTTAATATATGAAAATAAATGAAGCATGTGCAAACACGATATTTTTCTGCAGACTGGGTACATATGTTTCTAAGTAAACAATTGTTGACGATAAAGCTGACACAATTGTTTCAATTAATTTTTATGAGTTATTGGTTTCAAAGTACCTAAACCGACTGTAATAGTGACAGCGTCAATCTGGACAGCGTTAGGTCCTTCTCCCTTGTGTCCAGAGACAGTAGCGTTTGCATATGTTGCTGGACACAATATGTTTAAGCAGTCCTCTTCTTACCGGGTTTGGACGTAAACTTGATATCCTTTCACCGACAAATTCACCCCTAAATTCACATTTGAACTTTCAAACTCAAAGACTAGGCAAGTAAACTTTTAAAATATGTAGGGGTGATTACGATAACAGTCGATAGCCCAGTACCCAACGGTAGATGCTCCTCTGGAGAGGTCAAACGTTAGACGGCTTTCGTCGTTGCAGTACCATAGGCTCTTTCTCATACCATGCAAGCTATTGCTTAAAAGCTTAAAAATTACAAAACACTCGTACTTGTTGTTAAACATCATATAAATATATATCTGTGTGTGCTTTCATTAATTCAGAAACAACTTCTCCGTGGAAATGTTAATGAAATTATCCGTAGTCTGACCCTCTGTAGTCTTACAAGAGTGACCTTAATCGGGGATGTGTCGGATTGGTGTTAACGTCTTAATAAATATGGCTATTGTTACCACCGACTGAAGAGGGAAAGCCCAAGGAAAAAACCGTCTACGTTATTTATAAACTCATGCAAATCCCTGTGTGTAGTCATTTCTATTATCTTCACATTGGTATAAAAAATCTAAGGTGTTAAAGTGTTTTAGACAGAGGTGTTAAAGTGTTTTAGACAGATACGAACGTAAAGAGATAATATAGGAAAAATATCAGGTTTGGTATTACTATACTGTAACGTTTTAACATTCTTTTGTTATTTCATCAATTTCACTCGCAAATAAATCTCCGCGTTTGAATCCGAGACATCAAGGTTGCATTCCCATCCGTTGTATTCTACATCAGTTGTTTCACTGTGAAGTCAAATACGTCAACTGTCCTCAAAACTGATAACAGAGAGCACCCTACTCCGTCTTTTTAAAACTATTCTGTTCTCTTGTTGTAAGGCGATTCTTCATTGTGCTACGTGTTTTCTCTATAAAGAGTTGATTACAATATCTGGACCAATTTTGATTGACAAATGCGCCACAATTAAACGATTTAGCTTTTTTAGAAATAATATATTTTACTAAAAAAATCGAACATTGCATACCTGAAAATACAGTATTTTTGCATACCCGAAATATTTTTTGCATATGTAAAAATACTGCATACCCAATAAAAACAATTTTGCATATGCAGAAAAACGAATTTCGCTTATCCAAAAATGATACTGAGAATGCGACAACGTTTGTCTTTTCCTTCAATATCGGCTCTCAAAGCAGCGCAGTACAGTGCTTTACAAAGTGAGAGTCAAAGACAGCGTAATCTTACAGAAAACCTGCAAAAATACTAACGTTTAGACAATAAAAATCTCGATACACTGTATTTTCTATAATTCATTTTACGATATAGCTGCAACGGGTCACATTTAAAGCCAGATCGACGAGCTATCTTTCAGTTGACCTTCAGATCCACATTAAAATCGAGTCAAAACAGCAGGAAGTTACTTAAAATTGTCAAACCGGGATTTCTGTTTTAATGTTCCTGCCGATTAATACTGATTAAGGAAGCAACGCAATGATACGGGAAGTGTACACTATTACTCACGTGACATATTTTTATTTGAGTCGACTATTTAGTTTACGGATATACACAAGGATCTGTTTGCTATTTGTCTTGATATAATATTCAAATGCAGACACTTCACTTGAAAACTGAGCTTGTATTATTCCATGATGCAAACTTGATATCCGATCAAGGCGCGTGTTTCTTGGACTTAGGGATATCCGGCTTTTCACGATTTCCTTTGACTTCCTTCCGACACAGATAACACACGTAGAGGCTTTCATTTCTTTTACGATCTTGGTCAGCCTGCATGTTCAAAGGACATACTTATTGATATTTCGTAGAGTTTGATTTCCACACAGGAACGTGTCAATAGATAAACTCCGTATATTAAAAATCAAAGACTTCCATTGGTCTGCGTCAGTCAGTGTTTCATGTCCATGGACTGTTGTTTACGGTGGCACGTTTACAATATTTGTGCTTTCACATTTTTATACAAAACGTAGTAATATCGTTTTTTGTTAACATTACCCTAATTAGGATCATTGTATCATCTTTTTTCCGGTTACAATATATATTTATTTTGCGGAGTATTATATTTATAGGATCTTAATGATTTTTCTTTAATTCCATTTCAAATGGAAACGAATTCAAGCCAATATTTATCATTTTAACGAGAATGTATTCGAACATTCACGAAGAAAACATGAGTCTTCAACATCGTCACCTTGACTTCGTGTCCTGACGCCACTTTGGGTGGTTTTTTCTTAAGGTAATTGACAAAGATATAAGCTACAGAATCTATTGATTTGAGCAAATCGCGCGTATTATATTATTTTTGCCTGTAATAAATAAATGTGTGTTGTTGCCCGGACGACTGTTCGTAATATTGAACTATTATTACTACATAATGAATTACATTCAATAGGGTTAAAAACCGAAAGATATTTGTTAATCTATTAAAAAAAAACGCAAAATGGTAATGTAGTTTGCGTAATGCATTGAATAATGGAAAAGGGTATTTCTGAAACTACAGACTTTTGAAAAAAGAGTCATTTTATAGGATTTTTTTTTTACTAAACATAAAAGCAGAACAATATCAAAACAAAGAAATTGACACCATGTATACGAATAATAGTCCTTTATGTACATACTTAAAATGCTGGACGCTTTCAAGTGTAGCCTACACTATCGAGATAACAACACCACTTACTAGCACAAGTGGTCGGTCGAGTCGATGACGTACTCGGTGTCCGTCAATCACCGGCCGCCAAACTCTGCATGAAACAGCACGTCACAACGAAAACTTTCACCATGTATGATTATCGCCGAGGCTAAGGTGACGGAATTTAATTGGAAAACGTGCCTACTTTTGATCGCGCGTGCATCGTGCGCGAAGTTAAGTGGATTATAATAGCAATAATATCCCGCCGTAAAAACCATAGAAGGTATCTAGTGACGTCGCATAATTGAAAGAAAAACTGGGTTCCTTGACAAATTGGTTTGTTTTCAGTTCCGCTTATCTTTGCCAACACACGTTGTAGATAGTAAGGGATTATTGTAGAACTTCAAACACGACTTTGTCCCAGACAGATAAAAACAGAAGGCAATAATAAAAGTGGGCAACAATTGTAGTGAATGGCGGGAGTGGGTACGCGATAAGGCACGAGGCCAGTGTCACGTGTTACTGTCGTGGTCGGTAAAGATTAGAGAGGAAAACCAATAATGTGTCTATCAAGGTAATCGATGTGGACTAATCCGAATCGTGTACACTTCCAAAGTCACATCACATGCAAATGATCACTTAAAGAAACTGACGATGGTAAAAATCGATTTAATCAATCACCTTAGACCTTTACACAAATCATTCTCCGTTCGTTTAATTTACAATTACGGTTTAACTGCATAATAAGGTGTAATGATGTTAAAGGTCCCCATACTTACCGTACAGTGCCGGAGAACGCCCTGGCCTCCAACAAGAAACAGGGTGGGAGGAGTCTTCGCTAAGGACAAAAGAAATGGGAACTCTAAAACTCTATAAGTCTCTGAGTGTGTGGCATTAATCGGCATAATAACTAGTTTGGGACGTATTCATAGTACAAAGATGATGCTAATTCTTGAAAAAGGCTGGTATCATTGGGATTACACAGTTTAGGGTGACTATGGATGGTCAAATCCGAGGGGCTGGTAACTATGGATGGTCATACCCGAGAGACTGGTATCATTGGGATTACACAGTTTAGCGTGACTAAACCCCATCACATGTTGTTAATTACATGCATACGAATCAGGTATATAAATTATATGAAAGAGCAAAGGTCATTTTAGGCCAAAGAAAGTTCATCGTACAATACCGGAAGCACGATAAGAAACAACCCCTTGCTTTGATTCTCTGTCCTAAACCGCATATAAAATGACGGCCTCCATGTTCCACCAAATGTGAAGGTCACCAGAGTTTGCGGTAAAATGCCCTCAAATCGCACGGACTTTCTCCGTCATGTTACAGATGTAGATTTTGTTTCGCTCGAAAGTGGTAAAAGGTTGTATTTTTCCATTCCTAAAACAGAATCTTTTTCGGCGATTTTTTTTTAATGTTAATTGTCCGGTATAATATTAGATCATCTGATTGTCGAATGACATGATTCAATTGTGACATCGTAAGCGTGCATAAGTGACAGGAGGGGGAAGCTATGAAGCATGCCAAAACTGTGTAACCCCAGTATACCAGCCTCTCGGGTTTGACCCTCCATAGTCACCCTAAACTGTGTTACCCCAATGATACCAGCCCCTCAGATTTGAACCTCCATAGTTATCCTAAACTGTGTAATCCCAATGATACCAGCCTCTCGGGTTTGACCATCCATAGTCACGCTAAACTGTGTAATCCCAATGATACCAGCCTCTCGGGTTTGACCATCCATTGTCACGCTAAACTGTGTAATCCCAATGATACCAGCCTCTCGGGTTTGACCATCCATAGTCACCCTAAACTGTGTAATCCCAATGATACCAGCCTCTCGGGTTTGACCATCCATA
>JAUMHH010157608.1:0-18148 GCA_032359455.1 Chlamys rubida | reverse complement strand
TAGTCGTACAGATGGTACAAAGACAGGTGATCGTAAAGCTGGTACAAAATCAGATAAACACATAACAGGTAGTCGTATAGATGGTACAAAGACAGACAAACACATAACAGGTAGTCGTACAGATGGTACAAAGACAGACACATAACAGGTAGTCGTACAGATGGTACAAAGACAGACACATAACAGGTAGTCGTACAGATGGTACAAAGACAGGTGATCGTAAAGCTGGTACAAAATCAGATAAACACATAACAGGTAGTCGTACAGATGGTACAAAGACCGACAACCCGGTGGTCGTATAGATGGTACAAAGACAGTTGGTCGTAAAGCTGGTACAAAGACAGACAAACACATAACAGGTAATCGTACAGATGGTACAAAGACAGACAACCCTGTGGTCGTATAGATGGTACAAAGACAGGTGGTCGTAAAGCTGGTACAAAGACAGACAACCCTGTGGTCGTATAGATGGTACAAAGACAGGTAGTCGTATAGATGGTACAAAGACAGACACATAACAGGCGGTCATACATATGGCACAAAGACAAACACATAACCGGTGGTCGTATAGATGGCACAAAGACAGGTGGTCGTAAAGCTGGTACAAAGACAGACAAACACATAACAGGAAGTCATACAGATGGTACAAAGACAGACAAATACATAACAGGTAGTCGTACAGATGGTACAAAGACCAACAAACACACAACAGGTAGTCGTACAGATGGTACAAAGACAGACACATAACAGGTAGTCGTACAGATGGTACAAAAACAGGTGGTCGTAAAGCTGGTACAAAGACAGATAAACACATAACAGGAAGTCGTACAAATGGCACAAAGACAGGTGTGGTCGTAAAGCTGGTACAAAGACAGACAAACACATAACAGGAAGTCGTACCGATGGCACAAAGAACGACAAATACGTAACCGGTGGTTAGATAGATGTAACAAAGACAGACAAACACAAAACATGCAGGTACACGGATGCTTGACAGAGAAAAAAACCACAAAATACTCCGGCGTTCAGGTGACAAATATATAAAATACAGATAGAGCGACTTTGACACAAATCATAGCAGAACAAAAGGTATACAACGATAAAAAACATCCATCCAAACATAAAATAGATTTTGAGGGTTAACGACACATAAAAATGGAAGTAATGGTAGATAGATAATATACAATACACATCGGTATACTGAGGATATACCCTACCCGCTCCTTTTGACAAAACTGACGTCAATTAAGTTAAATCAAGACTGATGTTGTACAGAGCGGAACAAATTGCATGATATACAATTTTACTGATGATGCCATAAAAGCAAGGTTTGTTTTTCTCCTTAATTTACTTTCTATAACTTGGTATCCATGGTAATACTGGATATGTTTACGTCGCTATCCACGGAGGTGTTGGATACACTATCGGTTCCGCCGATCTCCGGGATTTTCTCCATCGGGGTTGGGCCACAGCCGGCCTGCAAGCTTCCGACATTGTCATCCAATGAAGTGTTTGATACGCTAGATGACACACTGTCCGTTCCACTAGCCTCTGGAATTCCTTCCATCAAAGGAACATAAGAGGATGTTAAAGAGGACGACCTTCGCTCTAACGCAAAATCACGTCTACCCAATATGTGAGACTCTTGGTCTTCATCCAAGTCTGACTTGTGACTGTCTAAAAAAGGAACTTCAGAAGACACACTAACAGGACAACTAGGGCCACTGACAACATGCTCAAGCGCTTTCACTGGTTTATGTTTGTCTGTGATATGTTCGATATCAGTAATAGGTGGTGATGATGCATCAGGCTGATTTAGTCCCTCTTGACTCTCCCAATTCAATTCTCTGGAAGATAGGGATGTATTTGATTGAGGAGCCGCCATGGAAAGTGATGACGGAGTGGTCGAACGAGAATCGGAGTAAGACTTGGAACTGTAAGACCCCGACGGTCCACTATAGGATCCGCTAATTCCAACTGAATCGCTATCAGAACTCATTGTTCTTGAAGACATTGTCTCTCGTGTGACGGAGGATATGCTGTCGGATTCTCGAGTACCAGTTGATATGCTGCTATGTCCGTGTCCTGATGACACACTCGCTAGTCTACTATCTTCTGAGGTGTGAGTATCATAGGAGTTAGTATCCATACTGTGTGTTTCAGAGCCACGATGTGATGCCTTTTCTGAGCCGGATTTGGCATGTGATAATCGACTATTACCAACGAATGTCGCCCTGTCGTTGCTCTGGTCGTTGCTCAAATCGTCTGTATGTGGAGTTCCAGGCGAATGATTGCATGATTCATTTGCTCCGACTCCCGCATATCCTGAACATTGTAATGAATTTTTAGTTGAACAATGTGTGGTAGATTCAGACTGTTCAGTGTCATCTCTGTGGTACACAGAGTGTATACCATGACTATCAATGTGTTCAGATGGTGCGTAATTCGATTCGTATTTATCCGATGGCTTGGTGCTTGACCTGCGGACTGAGGACTGGGTGTTGAATGTAATTTCATCATCTGATTCATTGGTTTTCCTATATCTCCAGGACGGTTCATGGTAGGATACACGTCTTTTGGAGAGTTCATCTGTTCTTTGCAAGTTTTCAGGTTCATAACAAATGCATTTTTCTCTTTCAGCTCCACATGATTTACATGTGGCTTGACCACTATCCGAACTACGTGTCCAAATAGGATACATGTGTTCTTCATTTATATCTTCGTCCTCCTCTTCCTTTATATCTTCGCTATCAGAATTTTCCAACCCGTGTCTCCGAAATCGCCGCAGAGGCTTGGTCTGTAGTCGTCCTGGCGTAGAGGCTCTTGCTCCTAGAGGATAACATTCCCTATGGAGACGAGATTTAAAACAATTAAACAAATACGGAAAAGCATTACTTGGTATTAGTCCAACATACTGTTCGTGTATTGCAAAAATGATATGTCAATCATACAATTAGTTGCCACCTTTTAAACTATTAGTTAATTTTCACCTAGCTTGTTATTGTTAAAATGCTTCGCATGCAGTTTGCATATCCATTCAGAAGAGGTCAAAAGACTTACCTGAAAGTACGACTTGACCGTTCAAATGAAAAACAATAGAATATTTGCGGTTCTCGTGCATCAGGAAAGGCCATGCCAAATAAACGGATAAACCGCAGATGATGTAGTGTAAGCTTAACTAATAACGCATTTGTAACATACGTATAGTGAATTTAAATGCATTACTTGGGGTCATCGTCTTTTTTCGTGCTTTGAATCCACAACATAACATGGTTTGTATTCCATACCAGTTAGATGTCTACCTATACCATATTCCAGGTTAACAGGCAAAATCCACGTCACCATATTAAAATGTCTTCGAGGAAATAAATATTTTTATCAATATTAAGCGTAAGCTTTTCAAATTAAATACACGACTTTGATAACAGTTCCACGCTTTTATACACTGAAATTGAATTATCTAGAAGTGTATTTACATTCGGAAAATAATTTGATGACAAGATCAATTTCGTAAACTATAAAATTTAATGTATTGAAACACAAACCAACATCATTACATTTTACAAGGACAGAAAAAGAAAGTTACAACAAACAAAACAACCTAACAGAGCAACACGGATGTATCCTCATGAAATAGCAGGCCACAAAACGTTAAATAGGTATACCGTAAGCTTGATTGCATAAAGCATACAGATCATCATCATGATCCGAATAAAGTGTTTTTATCAAGCCAGATTTATCTGTTTAAGCATTATGAAAGTTTAGCTTTCCAGATGCGCAAAACATAAAATATGCGTCCAATATATAGTTAACTCCAAACGTTTCGCTGACTGGTTTATGATCAGTTGTTTAACACTTCGTCAATCTGACATTTCAGATTCTATCTAGGGACAGTTTCTCTTGATGATAGTGACAGGAGTATAAATGGTACCAGACTGAATAACGGTGTTTCAAATAGGTTTCTGTAATGGGTTTTTTTCCAGAAAGGCTACTGTTCAATTTTTTTTCTAAAATACCTAAAAGAAACAAAGAAATTAATGAGATATAAGCGAAAATTAATAATTGTATCCAAATCATTTTACATTTAACTAGCTTAGTATCACAGATGAAATTGCCGGTGGATCATGATCAATACTGCACGCTTAACCCAATAACAAATAACATTACGGAGCATCACATCGGTGGTCAATTAACAGGGGGGAAACGCATCATTCACATGTACAAAATATTAACAAAATATGAATGATACGTTTATATAGCAAACGTGATATAATGGCTTTCCAGAAGAAAACTGAATGTAATATATAAAAATTAGATAAAAATAAACAACATATAGGATACAAGTGAGATATAGACAATATATAGACAAAAACCTCACTTCTTTAGTTCTGTCGCTCTTTTGTAGAATCTCTTACATGTAGCTGACGTTTTATATTATTTTGGATCATACAAATGAAACCAATATGAGAACTACTATGTCAGATAAAAACCAATCATACTTTTGTGTAACGAAGTAATTATACAAAGCAAAGCGACAAATGGTTCCAATAAATGTATCACCAAGAGATATTTGATAGAGCTTAAATATCTCGTTGATTTATCTTTTTGTTTATTTGACTCACTCGTGATTTATAGTTTAAATATTCGACATTCCGGTATTATTTATGCATTAAAGAAATGTTGGTCTCTGTTAAGTATAACATATATAGATAGATATAGAGATAGATAGCTGTTTAAATCAGACTTAGTATTATACATTGTGTTATATCCGTTTGTATGGGGAAAATATACCAACTTTCATATATTGTCAAAACTATGATCATTTAACTGTTTGTCAGAAAACAAATTATTTGAAATGGAAAATCAAATGCTAATTTGTTCGCTATTACCCCAAAACGATCGAATGGAATGATTTTCAACTATTTCATGACGATCTATTGAATGATGATTTATTTATTTTTTATAAATTACAACATTATCAGCATGACCTTTATACTATTCCTGTCAGGATAAAATTGAAATTTCAAATTATTCTTAACCTTATTTCGCATATATTCTATGAGTATGTGTAATTGTTATCAAATGAATGTGATAGAGGTAGAAGGTCTGCTCATTATTTAAGGACTTGTTTTCCATTATAATTTTAGTAATACGTCAGCGTCGCTCTGATTGTTCATGGGGTATCGAATGTCTCTCCCATAGCGCTTTGAATGGAAAATTTACCCTTACTTCCTTATATTAACATTTTTAAAGATTGTCTTAGTACAGGACTATTAAGATATTGCAACTATACTTAATAAAAATTATAAAATCCTACATGTAAACAGAAGTCTCTTGACATAAATGAAATGTGATTTTATGTAATTCGTTGAAAACAAATAAGGATGTCTTCATTTAGCTATATTAACTTAAGATATTTGAAGGTCGTCTGCAATCCTGCATATGGAATGTAATATATGTTCATTTATGTGATATAACCCTGTTAACCAACGAAGAAACGGCTACACTGATAATTGTCTGTAAAAACGACGTTCACTCATGTATGCATCAGTACGGCAAGATAGCTTTGCTTTTTACTTTTAACGATATCATGGTTTCATAACCGTAGATAAAGATAAACTAATCGAGGGGATGCGAAAGTATTGAAACGAATAGGCAAACATCCCGACAAAGCCTTAGGATGGTAATAGTCACTGTATGTGAAATCTAGTGTTTATATAGTACTGGAATTCAAAAAACTAACTAAAATACAAAAAAATGAACAAATCATTAAATAAAAGTAACCTAAAAACCGCTAATCAAAAGCATACAAATTCATTAAATACAACAAAACAAAACAAAAAGATAAAAAAAAACATATCTAGTGAAACTACACATACTGCATCTCTACTTTATTAGCGATATTATTTCAGGAAAATCATAGCCAGTTTGCACATTTTTAAAATTTAAATAGAAGCATTTCGTTGTATATACGATATAGATAGCACTGCCAAATTAATTAAAATAAGATTACCACTTAAATACATTGCTGAGGATATCACACAGTATGGATTATTTCTTTGGAGTAAATACATAAAAAATCAAATAAACAATGAAAACTCAACATGTAAAATTTAAATAAAGCAAACTCAAAAGAAAGCAAAGAAAACTATGCAAAATAGCTGTTCTATATGCAAAGTTTTTCTCAACACATTAGTTTTAATAGCATAAACATTTCCCGTAACTGAAACAGTCATAACGATTTTCTTATGTGCATTAAATTTTTTGAGAATTAAAATGATCAGTAATCGGTAAGGATTAAAAATGAAAATTGTTTTAAAACTAAAATCCGTCCCAAAATAGATGAGAGAATGCTGAACAGCTGTTCAAGTAGCAGAATCTTATTTCACCATGAATCTGTGAATCATAATGCTCACTTGTCATAAAATGTATTCAATTTTTTTTATAAGAAATGTTGTCAGGAAAAAATATGCTATCTTTATATCTACAAAATGTTTCCATTAAGGATAATTTACAGTGGCCTAAGCGATAATTTTAAATACAGAGATATTTAAATATGATTATACAAAGAGGGAACAACTGTGAATTATTTTCCGGATAAAAATTACTCTCAAAAGCTTTTTGGGATAGATTACCTTCACCAATCATATTTAAGTGAAATGTAGTCTGTTTAAAATGTCTAGTAAAATATATGATGCATGCTCTCTGCATCGATATATCTACACATCAAGCCACTCACAAAAGTATTAAATGCGCATAAGGTCAAAGACTGAATTAAGTAAATTAAGACGTTACTGATATATCATATTGAAATATGATAATTATGATATATCATAACGTCACAATCACAAATGAGAACGCCACACTGACATATTGTTACATCACAACAGCACTTGACATCACACTTTCACATGATTACACCACAGTAATACATCAGAAACATTGACACACGAAGACACCAGATGCACAGCACACACGAAGCGACACAGTGGTGAAGCAGTACACTAGACGTTAGGTGCCGATAAGTGAAGCAAATCATGCTTATGAAAAAGAAAATATATAAGATGTAG
This sequence comes from Chlamys rubida, assembly GCA_032359455.1. Taxonomy (NCBI): domain Eukaryota; kingdom Metazoa; phylum Mollusca; class Bivalvia; order Pectinida; family Pectinidae; genus Chlamys; species Chlamys rubida. The sequence continues at coordinate 11,078 of JAUMHH010157608.1, read as the reverse complement.
TGCTTCAAAATGTGCAAATTATGAACTAAGAAAGGGCAACTAAACATTATAATGTTTGCATATGGAACTCAATAATGTTAATACTTTTACGTTTCAGAAGGATCATAAAATCATACGTTTATATGCCGTCGAATCTATATCAATAGCAAAGTCCTGTTTATAGTGTCATCTGTTTAAAACCCTGAAGTCTCATTGTCTGAAGCATGTCGTCAAACGGATTCATCATTAAGCTTTGAGTGTCATTAGATACTGTAATTTATAATGGCTAACCCACATGTTAATTTTCTTGATTTACAATTAAAATCTTATACTCAAGACTTTACCAGAAGTGTCAGTAAGCACTGGATCATGACTGAGTGTCAATGTGCCTCCTTCCATCTTCCGTTGCCTTTACAAAGCTCATAAACTGACATACTTTATATTAGATCCTACTGCCATATCGTGTCAGGATATAATGTCAATCGTTTCGTCATGATCACGTTCACATATCCTTCCTATAGCGAGTCTAGGGGTCGATATAGTAATCTAGATTACCATTGTATATTACCGTCATAGAACTTGAAAAGGTTCACCCGCTGACGTTTTTAGACTTGTCCTTCCATTACCTATAGTTTTAATTGCGCTGATGTATTAACCCTCCTGTTTAAGGGCAAAAAGGGGAAAATAAAGATTGGGTACGACCCTTTCCTGCTAAATTTTGTCAGTGTTATTTGAACCATAATCCGGATAAGATATATAGACATTTTGCCCTAAATGGGCCACATTCAGAAATTTATTTTTTTGTCTGGTACATTTGAACAACACTTTCTCCTATGAAACAGCCCTTCTTTCTGTGTCATCTCAAATAAGACAAGGCACCTGTGCGTGTATTTATATGCGAGACGTTGCTGAAACACGCAATTTGATCTAAACCTTGTCGTCCTCCTCGTCCCCGTCAGGGCTCACTTGCCTGTTGATGGTACCGTTTGAAGTCGCACTATGTTGTCTGTCATCACTGTTAATCCGACCCTTGTTAAATAGTACTCCAAGACTTTTTGCTTGTTGAACTTTCTGCAAATTGAAACATAAACCATCCATGCATGTCAGTATTATATTTTCATTGTAGTTTTAAACAATAATAGATGGATTAATAAAGGTTAAAAATCTTTTAAATGATAATCACCACCAATTCTACATTAACTGAAAACCCATATAACAGTTGATTACATTGATGTGTTAAGAACGGTCATTATGGTTAGTTTTTTAAAATGAATTAAACATATGTAAGTATAACAACCGCATTCGCCGAACCATTCCTAAATTCACGTAACAAAACATCACTTTAAGGATCAAATCGCGAATTATAATACACAAATCTGACTAACTGCCTGTATATCGATACCTTACTGTAAAGCAATATACTGCAGTCAAGAAAAACAGTTGTGAAAACGAACAATACACTCAAAGAAAGTCATAGACATGTTAAACCCAAGACACATCACAAACTTTGACAGGTGCAAGAAAAACGAAAAATTAAAAAAGACAGATGGAAGAAAAAATAAAATAGAAAATAAATGAATAAATAATATAAATTAAAGTAAGAATAAATGACAAATGCCAAACAGGATAATACGAGAAAGTGTTACAAAAACAATTCTAGACGTACATTGATGTGTAATAAAAACGACTTCGCACGATTCATTCTAGGTAAATAATTTCAAAGGTCACGTTATAACATTCAATTTTTAGGTGAAATAGAATATCAGAAACGTTAGAATAAGTCAAGATATTTACATAGCAATGTTTACTAAGCGAACTTAAAACTGTCCATATCGATTGATATATTGTTACTTTAACATAAGTGTACCTGGTCCTATAAAAAACAACAGGCTATTGCTTAGGTGGATTCGTTAATATACTAGTATCATAGATATTAGTATTCTCGTCAATCTGGAAATGTGTTATATTTAATAAAATTTAGTCGGAAACTGATGGTGTTTTCTCCAAAATACACAGTACGTTCATATCTATAACTGTATAGTGTATCATACAATAAGACTTTATCCATTTTTCGCCTTCAAAGATAGTTTGAATAGTCACTAGACACTAAGAGATAATTTACAATATTTGCTCGCACATCTTAAGTCTCCCGCAACGTCTTTTGAAAACATTAAGCAGTCAAGTGTCGACATGTTCTTACACAACAGCATAACTACGTATGTAGTTGCATTACAGACATGTGTGTAACTGGTTAATACGACATTACTTTTGAATTATTAAAGGTCAGCATCAGTGATACTTTTTATGTTTATTGTAAGTATTGTCATATGTTGTTGTTGATATTTCTTGTCAAACACAAACACATATATCCACTGACAGACTTGTTGAGCACAAACACATATATCCACTGACAGACATGTTGAACACAAACACATATATCCACTGACAGACATGTTGTTAGATGACAAGGTTATAGCTGTTTCGACACAAACACACTCGCATCTACAGATACAGAGTAGAAAAATATAACGACAGGCGACAGTGCACATGTTCATACCTGTATTGAGCGTTTGCGTGCAATGTCCTGCTGTAAAACCAAAGGAAGTGTCAGCATTTTGTGAAAGGATGTATAATGTTTGAAACAAGCAAACTGGTGTGTTTATATTTTTTCATCAATTTCTACTGAGTTAACATTTTATATCGTTCTTTATCAAAAACCACTTATTCTTTCACCTGTGAGGGGGCGTTGCACATGAGGTAAGCATCACGTCTGATACATATTTCATTCTGGTAAAATGCCCTTGTAAACCCTTACACATTTCTCATACATGATTTTCATTTTTTAAATCAGTTGAAATTCCTTTGCCACCCAGGAAATCAGCCGTTATTATCAATATTATACTAATATCGCTATAATATAGAAAACATTTCAACAAAATAAAAAAAATAATTGGCTGTGGTTGTCTCTTGTCCACCCTTTTCCCTCCATTTTTTATATAAATAAACAATTTCCCAAAGAAACTGAAGTAGTGCTATATAAACACAAATCAAGTTTGGCTAAAATCTAATGTATAACGTTATATTTGTCTCACACGGGTTGGACAAACGATATTCTGCTAATGGCGGTGTCCATGTAGGGGTTTACAGCGGCTCTTGTTATTTTGATTGTCTATTGAATCATTTTCTTTAAAAGTCGTTGAAATTATTAAATAATAAGTTCAACCTGCAGGTGAAACAAAAAATATCCATGCAGGCCATCATGACGCTCGAAATATTGACATTGATATCGTTTAAAGTAAATAGAAAATAAAGTTTGTTTATTTGGTTTTGTTTCTAAATATATCTAAATTTTGCACAAACCCTCTTTCTAAATTACAACAAAATTGTTTTTCTTTGCATATTTACATGGAACCTAATATATTGCAAGCAGATATGTGAAGTATTTTAATGAGATATATGGGATTCAATCTTAATGTATATTATATAAATAATTTCATTACTTGCAGGATAATACAAGATAATATATCGTAATTCGAAGAATACAGTCATCAGTACGACTTGCCCCATGTTCAACATCTCCCTCGTCGTGAATACACTGTGTAACGCGGACATAGTGTAAGGTTTGTGTAATAGTGTACATTGTCAACTCTTTTCATCACGCATTTAAAAGTGAAATAACTACCTAGGATTGTTGATTGTTAAATGTAATTTTTATGTGAATATTTGATTGGTGGATTCGTTTGATTTGCGATGCAGAATAACATTTAATGGTTACCTTGAAGCATCGCATTACAACACACAACCACTAACATGTGGAGACGTGTCGACGTGAAATCAACTTGTGATTGAAGGTCAGACATTTGACTAGGTAAACACCGAATTGTACTAAAGTTAATGTACTTTCCCAAAATGAAGTTTCAATCTATTACTATTTCAGTCACTCAATAGCTTTCTGAATTACTCTCTCCTTCAAGCTAGGTCACAATTTGCAACGTCCACGGACAACAAACAGTGTTATTGTTGGTGTTTTTGAATATCATCAATATACAATGTATCCCTATAAAATATAAAAAAAATATTACTTGAATTATTGTTGACATATATATATATATATATATGCATCTCAACAGATATCTATGGTCGAATATAAACCTAAGCGTTCGTGTGACAGTGGATTTCCTGTCATACTATGTATTACAATAATTTTTGCAAATACAGAAATGGCAAGCATATCGACCTTCAGATAGTGCGTCTTAAAAGCGCTTAAATCAAACTACTTTGATTTAAAAGATCACCAAGTGGTTACCCAGGCACTTTTTCGAAGAAGCAGAAACTTTGAAAATGTTCTTAACATGTCACTAACATATCCAAAATAATTACACCACTTCCTCGTTTTAATCAGGGAAACATCATTATTCCAAGCGAGCATTGCATTATTCTTTACCGAGAATATGAAGCAAACAAAAGCATCTGCTAATGATCAAAGACAGAAATCATATGGGCACTTCAAACCATAAATTGGTTGCATTTTACCTGATATTACATGTTGATACAATATAATCTACCAATAATTGCTTAACCGATCACATTCTTTTTATCAAACAAAATAAGGCATGTCCTGTCCTAGTTATGTAAAAACACCCAAATATAAGCAGCATGTTATGTCCCTGGTACATAAAAACAAAGGTATATTTTTACTTTTCTCAAATAATCACAGGAGATTTTTAACTTTAAATTGTGTGTGACATTCTAATCCCCTTTCTCCAAGTTTACACAGATTTAACGACTCAATTCTAAACAAATTTCATAAACTGTGAGCCTACCTTCCACTTGGACTCTGCGTTTTTGCGATGTTTGGAGGCATGGTTGAGACAGAGCTGAGAGATAGACGAGATGAAGGCCCCATGTCCATGTCGTACATCATGACTTGACTTGTGCTGTGTGTGATGCGGCTGTCCAACCTCGGTAGGCACGATCAGTAACACAGGCTTCGGTCCTTTGTCAGGCTGACCACATAACCAAAATCAAATACCATAAGTAGAATGCCTAACTGAAAATCTTCATACGAAAATATCGTATAATGGGTTGAAGCTTGGCAACAGTCCCAGTTGGCACTTTGATTCTAGCTCAAACCTATGTGTTCAGTACAGCACAAACATTATTGTAAGAAATTTTGTTTATTGTAAAACATAAAAGCTGTACCAGTCTGTGCGGTTTTGATGATATAGCTTAGGTAGGGCAATATGAACGGTTTTGATGCTGTTGTTTAGCTAGACTAGTTTGTACGGTTTTGATGCTGTACCATAGCTGGACCAGTTTGTACGGTTTTGATGCTGTTGTTTAGTTGAACTTGTTTGTACGGTTTTGATGCTATACTTTAGCTAAACTAGTTTGTACGGTTTTGATGCTATACCTTAGCTGGACCAGTTTGTACGGTTTTGATGCTATAACTTAGCTAGACTAGTTTGTACGGTTTTGATGCTGTACCATAGCTGGACCAGCTTGTATGGTAATGATGCTGTACCTAAGCTGGACCAGTTTGTACGGTTTTGATGCTATATCTTAGATTAACTAGTTTGTATGGTAATGATGCTGTACCTTAGCTAGACCAGTTTGTACGGTTTTGATGCTATACCTTAGATTAACTAGTGTGTATGGTAATGATGCTGTACCTTACCTAAACCAGTTTGTACGGTGTTGATGCTGTACCATAGCTGGACCAGTTTGTACGGTTTTGATACTATACCTTAGCTGGACTAGTGTGTACGGTTTTAATGCTATACTTTAGCTAGACCAGTTTGTACGGTTTTTATGCTATCATACATGTGTCTTGATGATTAAGATATATTACATGCTTACTCAACACATCGGGAGAAACCCGCTTTATTGTCATTTGTAAGCTACATCGATAAGAACGTCATTTTGTTGTAATTGAATTAGGAGATACGGTTTCGTTATTGACTTGCTTCTATTTCACAAGCCGCATGTAACACTGTACAATACAAACGGCATGAACAAAATTCGGATACTCTCTCGGATACTTTCTGTAGCATTTAACGAAAAGGCTGTTGCATGGAGTCAATTATTCTGCTTACATCGTATAAGCTATCTGACATGAAATGCAACTTTCGCTATTGTGTATCTGTTTTGATTAAGTTTCATGTTTTAAGTAACGCGAAGTTTCAAATACACCGATTGTTTCGAAATGAAAAAGAAACAAACATACACATATTGAATTAGCGACTAAGTAATGTAATTTTTATACAAACGATTTGTAATAAATAACAAACTTCATTCAGCATGTTATCGTTTCGTTTTTTGATTAACTCGCAACTGTCCATGACACATTCGTATTCCCTCTGCAGGGCGACAGGTTCTTTTATCATAAATAGATATATTTGTTTTTAAAGTATCTATTTAGAAACGAAACAAAGCAAACCCTCACAATTTGCTTTAAGAAGTGTACTTAATGTACAGATGTATTTGTAAACTCTTGAACGTTATTTTTCCGTTTTAATAATTTAAAGGGAAATGTTTATACCATAAGTGTACTTGTGACACCAGGATAATTTTTATCATTGATTATATAGAAAATGACAGTTTATGTTTTAAAACCTGTCGAAAATAGCATTCGGTTTGGTCGTTTTGAAACGCATGGGGAATAACTTAGTAAAGATTGAGATTGCAAGAAAAAACATTTCATAATCGTGTGAATAAATTGTAAAGATACACACATCATTTACTGAAACAATGTATTAGGGATTTAGCAAGGCAGGTAGCTGATGTTTAAAAAACAAAAACAAGTAGAAACCAAGGACAAATATTAACAATGTGTTATGTTACAATCTGATACCTAAAAAGCGTCATATTTACCAGTAGTTCCAGTTTGAGGACGGTCCATGGAATGTAGGCTGGTCCAACAATCTGTTCCTGTGTGAATGCATTCTGAGCAAAACCTGCAAACAATTCAAAAGTATTTTCAAAGAATCCATATCTTGAAAGAGGCTCCAGAATGAAAGTGTTTCACCAGAAGGCATACTCCTGTGTTAGTGTATAATTCCATGTCTTTGTCATTGTGACAAATTACACTACAACCCACGAGGCGTTTTGAATTAAAAAAAAATTGTTGAAGAAGAAGAAATTAATACTAATTAATACCACTACTCTGCATGTACGTTTATGACAAATATTGCTTATACAACAGGTTTGTAGTTAGTTAATTGTAATACACACTAACCATTGACAAGAACAACATCCGACATTGATGAATCCACGGTAAACACATCAATGTCGTCGGCATCAAGGAGATACGAGTTCTCAAGGCGCAGTTTGATTTTTTCCTTAGTCCAGCCCTGGTAGGACATCTGTTTCAGCAACACATTCGTAGCAATACGATTGGCACAAACATGCCATAGGCGATACTCAAGAGAGGGGTCACTGTCATTGAAATGGGTCAGAGCGTACTCCATGTCCTCCAAGCTGATAAACAGCAGCTACAACAGTACCAATTCATATTCATTCAAAATTTCTTCCACACGTGTGCATTATGAATTATCTCTCCCTATTAATCAACAAAACTCTAAATTACATTTGTCATCATTGAAGACCCAAATAATGTACAATGGAAAGAGTGATCACTGTTGTGTCTCAGCATTGCATTTGACACGAGATTTAACTTGATGTTTTATTTGGACATATCATTTAGTATTTCAGTGCAAGATAGTAGCTGACATATTTAAGTTAAAGAGCAGAAATTATTTATTATAAGTGATATTAACACATTTTGAAAAAAAAACATTCAATGGTGCAATACCTGAACAGCAGTCTCGCAGATAACTGTGGCCGATCGAGGTTTCTTCGTTAAAAATCCCATCTCTCCAATGATGTTGCCTGCTGTCAGAAAGTCTATCAAGTTTGATTTGAATTGAAGCTGTGAACCTGAAGGATGATCGTCCAGGATTGGTTTTCCAGGCTGGGATGTGGACTCAAGCTGGCAATGTATGGTATATTATGAATAATATATTCAATTATTTATATATCTAATGCAAAACATTCGTTCTAATTACATTCCAAGACTTAATTTTGCGGGGAAACTAATAAGTTTTTGCCATGAAATGTTTATTTTGTCATTGCATGAACTCAAATAAGAATATATCTTATCAATATTTCTTTTTAATATTCCATTATCTGAATTTCTCAATGATGATTTTATTTGAGTTTATTTGTATGCATATAATTGAAATATTGAACAGATATAGGAAGTATGGAGGCACGTATTTAAACATAAAGTATATCCATACAGAACGTCAAACAAAGTAAACATTTTACTGCATTGTATGGCAATTTCTTAGAGGATTACTGACAAGTAGAAAACAAATGAAATATTCTGAAATAGTAACACATCACTTACTAAGTACATTACTTTTAATGTTAAGAAAATAATACAAACCTGCTGAAACAAACAAATTGATAAACAGTAAATACATCATTATTTGTTTATAAGCAAACACCAAAAACAATTTGTCTAACGTAATGTTTGGGGTACAATTGTTGTAATCATGATTTACTGAAAGAACGAAAATGAATGTTCAACTGGCCATATGGAAAAAAACATATATCTGTTAACAGCAAGGTTCCTCTTGAACAATTATTAATAATCATGTAACACAAATCCATTCATTAACTAAAGACTATTTTCACTTGAACAATTCTTATCGTATATACGTTATTTTTCGCAAAGAAACTTTTTCACGCTTTCGTCTGAAAATGTTTCAGTTAAATTTTCGCGATTTTGAAAAAAACCCATACCATTTTCAATATGGAAGCATCTTTTCACTTTTGTACAACAAACAATCAAAAACATTAAGGTAGTTTCACACACACACCGGGTCTGACGAAAACTGACCGGACTGGGACAATACCTGTTGCTCCGGGTACTGGAAGGGGAATATTGTTGTTTGGACACGTAAATTACAGGTGACCACTTCATTATTTAATTCCAATTTGTATTCCATGATTATTATTTATAACCATAATATCAGTTTTCTTCATTAAAGTTTTCATTTATTTACAGTAACTGAAAAGGTCATCTACGAACAAAAAATAAACCTAAGCATAACGGTACAATATACAGACACCTGTAGTATGTTCTCGCTTTAGTATCCAGTACATGTTACTATAGTATAGAACGTTTCCCTGAACACACAGTGGCTCATCGGTTTATATAATGGCACGTCTAGAGAAAAAGAAATCCGAATATTTCAAGACATTATTAGACGGTTCTAATTTAATGTTCAACATAACGTATACGACTCGCAAATCATGAAAATACCATGTGTACGTTCATTTTATTTGATAAGCTAGTCTTTGTCATCCAACGTCAAGCTAATGGTACATAGCAGATAATAATTAACGAATCGTCTGCAAAAATGTAATGTTGTATAAAACAGTTGTAATAGTTTCATACAAAATCATTGAATATGATCCTTTTTTAATATCTATTTCTAACCAGCATCAATGTTAATCCAAGGTTGAAGCCAAAACTTGGATGAAAATGAGCATACAAATCTATCAGCCAGCTGAAATGAATTTATGCAAAACACTTTGTCTTTGTTCCGATCTTGTCATGATGCAAGCGTCATACTGCTCATACATGTGGATAAGTAGGCATTAGTAAATAGTGCGATCATTGATTTTCTATGATGAATGATACGAAGGCTGCAAGACCAATGAGAACCACTACAGTATACAATATGATTTTTATATATACTGTTTTATTTATATAATGATGCTGAATTTGATTTGCAGTTTTCGCTAGATCTTTAAAGGTTCAGTAGAAACAAATCGCACTGTCTCTATTCTTCTCAATCCTCCAACTGACACAAAGTAAAACGAAAAGAATAACCAACGTTTTCGTTTTGATATCTGCAATATATCGGAATGTCTTTCATCATAGTGTTATATTACTTCTTTTTTTTAATTTTGATATTCACGTTGTGTTGTCATTATTACATTATCTAACAATTCGAAAGTGTTTCTCGACCATGAAAAAGCTTCTAGTTTTCATTATAAGTATGCTCTCCATTTTTGGAAAATCAGCAAGCAGTATTACAGCAACGGCAGGCATCTACCTTTACCAAGTCCTATAAAAATGACAAGTCGTATATTACCATGGAACGGTGAGTGTATTTCTTACGCAGGTTTTGCCCAATGGATTGTGGTGGACGATTGACAACAGCCTACGTAATGTTCAAATCACAAGCGTCAAAAATATGGTACATAAGTTTAAAAAAAATAAGTATTTAATAGAAACAAACTGTTCAGTTTGGTGCCTTGGTAAGCATATTACTTACTGTACGTGATCATTTTAAGCACTACGTATAATTGTATCTGTACATAAAAGGTCACTAATTACTCAAAAAGTACAATAGGCCTATTAGTAAGTAGTATACATGTACAGGTTAGTAAATGTCATATATAAGTTCCTGGTTTGTAAATATAAGTTAAAATTATTACGTCATGTATTATGCATGTGTAATGCATGTGATATAGTTACAACGTCTGTGTTTTACATATACAGCATTACAGCGACAACGTGTATCACAAGCTCTGGGTTATAAGCCATTAATCTCACCTGATCGTTGTTGGATGTTATTTTTTCCAGCTAAAAAAAAATTGTATTGCATATGATAGGATATGTTCTTACATTTGATACAATAGTGTATAAGTTAATCAAACTTGACCTTGACCCCAGGGACTCAAACCCGGCAGTCCCTCGAAAAGATCTAAAAATGCTGTGAAATAAATTATTTGAAATCAAATAATTGAAAAACATGACTATTAAAAGAAACAATACAGATCAATGATACACTCAGTCTCTTCTTATACCAGTTAATCGTCCTCTGGTTCACATGCACCTGTTAATAACTTTATCGGTGTAATTTGAACGCAGAAAAAAAAAAAAAAACTAGGTACTATATACAATAATTTAATTTTGCCTATCTCCCCCATAATATTTTTTGGGGTATATATCGTATATACCTAAAAAGAAAAACAACTGATGACGGAACTACTTTTTACAACGCAGCTTTTTTTAGCGC
>JAUMHH010157597.1:0-18149 GCA_032359455.1 Chlamys rubida | reverse complement strand
AATGCAATGTAAATGTAAACATTTGAAAAATGTATTAAAATGACAATCAATAATTGTTTGTGTGAAAGTGGAAGCGAGATTAGTGTGTGTGAGATTTTCAGCTATTACAAATGTACTTGCATTGTATAAAAAAAAATATGAAAATAAAAAAAAATTAAAAAATTAAAAATATGAAGCTCTTCAACATAGATTGAGGTATATCAGCAGAAATTCCGATAGTAAAGTACGATGTACGAAGTACTACATGCTATATATGTTCTGTCATCTTAGGTGTAAAAAGAATTAAGTGATTTTTATGAGATTATGATATTATTTATTTTCACCTTTACTTGAAATGCTACCTAACCTTAATAAGATGGAGTTCTAGTAATAACCACACATAAAATTCATGCTAAGATAGTGTTTGATGTACAATTAGTTGTTTGCTTTTCTGGACAGTATCACACGTTCACATGGATAATGTACACACTACGGATAATTACTGGAGATAACAGCTGTCGATAACACAGAGAGGTGTCTTGGTGTGAACTGGGGTGAAGATTCTGTGTCATCCCATCAGATGTCTTTATTAATATAATAAAATTTACATCCTATCGAATACGCTACCTTATGTCTTAATAATTATATTATCATACGTTTTAATTATATTATATAACGCTTTCGTTATATTATTCTATGATGACGGGACATAACAACAGTACAATACGAGATTACGAGTCCGTATTCTGAGACCGCCTTCGGAAAATCTCTTGAAATTACTCAACTTACAAAATTCTTTAACTAAAATGTTCCATATGAAAATGTTAATGATGTTACCCCATTAATGCCATTATTAATTTTTTCTTAATTTTGTTAAAAAATATATGAGGAATTTCGATTAACATTCTCAAAAGCTGGGAATGACTGTTGACGCATCAGAGGATCAGAAAGTATAAAAAATACAAATTCAATGAATTGCAATGAGACTATTTGACAAACATGTCGATTTAAATTTCACAATCGTTAACATTTCTCTCCTCAGTAGGAACATACGAACCTAACCAGATTATAACTGGTGCCTTTTTGATATCAGGAATTTCTTAATATATTCATCCTATCCACCAACAGCTTAACTGACATATATGTACCGGTTGGCTTCAATTGACAATGAAGGAAATGTTCCGTCTTCATTATCACCCGAATGCCAGCTGTTTGACTTCAGTGTCTACCATGGATCGAAGCCTTTTTCAATGTTAGGTGCAGTATTTAATCCTTTCACTCCTACGTAACTTGAGTAGACTCTTCCATTCATTAATCTGGGCGAGTCCATTATGGTCTACAGTGTCAAAAGGGTTAATGACTGGATGAAATGGGAAACACCATATCCTTTACCACATGTGGTGCAGAAAAAAGTACCTTCTCGAAGTAAATGGTATCGCCTCCGGATTTTTTGTGGAGGTTTCCGATGTCGTCAGTTTTGTAAAGGTATCCTGGCAGTAACTATTGCTGTCGGGAACCTAACGTTTATGTATATATATACTGGAAAGTCTTTGTTAACCCTCGTAAGGTTGTTTAGAAAGAAAGAAAGCTTTTGGATATTGACATAACTTTATTATAATTTCCCCCAAAATTTATTGATTTCTGAGCATACTTATTTTTTAAACAGCAGAGTAATTCATTTCCATACGGCATACGGTATCTATTGTTGAGTTTAATAGGTGGAATTCCGTGTGTTTCTTACGTTGATCTTTTAGATATCATTTTTTTTATCTTCCACAAACATTTAACAGAATCTACTAATCGGTTCTTTCCATGGTCAAGGTTTCTAATTTATCTTGATCAGATAAACGTCAAGTGCCTCGTGTCTTTATCGGCCACAGAGGTGTGTAGTAGTGCCGTACGTGTGATCGTGTGTGACGTCAGTGATCTTCATCGAGGACAAACATGTAGTCTAGGTTACTCAACAGTACAAATCACATATAATAATTCAGCTAATTCAATTTTCCACGTTTTCGAGGAAGTATTATACCAAACATTCACTATAAATAAATATACAACATTTGATATAGCGCCATATCTAGCTAGAATAAGCCACTCGGAAGCGCTTTACAGTACATTATTATACAATTATACAAACATATAACATAAATAAAACATTAAGCAATACATTTTTGAGGAATTTGCAGGAGCTGCCTTATCTGGCGCTAACTACTAGAACTATGCCACCTATGCGTTTATATTTTCCTATGTTTGAATGCCTGCGTGTGTGCTGGAGATGTATTGTGTTCTGTGTGTCGTGGGACATTGCTTCCATCTTTTATAGTGCCACCTCACTTGAATGCTTCATTACTATACCGCAACACCCACCCCAGACCATCTTATATTTCACCTGGGTTGTTGGTGTTGTTATGTTATATGTTACTGTGTTGTTATGTTATATGTTACTGTCACGTTTTGTTAGGATTACACGCAACGATGTCGGCGGTCCCTTAATGATGAAATAAGTATTAAACTCCATTTATAAACTTTATAAAACAACGTAGCACTCCCTAGATGTAATCTTCTTAATTTGTCTTGATATATAATTTTTATTGAAATAAAGGTAATAATAATAAATAATTAATTGTGCGAAGGAGGCAACACTTTTTTCATTATCATAATATAGCATATGAAAATAAGTTACCTTTTGTTACGTTGGTTTTGCACTGGTCGAAAGTCGTGCATGATTTCTCTACAGTTGTACATAAACACAGAAATGAAAACGCTCGGGCTGATCATTTTTTCATATTTGTAAAATTATTCTTTTTAATTTTTATATAATAGGCTTGATACTTATATATTTATTCATTTTTCATGTAGTACCCTTACTTCATGCTTCTGGATTAATATTTAATCAATAATTTCGGTCGATTTACTAAGGCGAATAGAGAGATTGCCATTTTTTTAAGTTGAGATTGAAACGCAGACATTCGAGTCACTGATTCATGCCCTTTTTTGTGAAATTCACAAATTTTGAGAGGAACCACTACATCTCATAGTGATTGGACTCATCAAAAGTTTGAAAGAGATTTTCAGGAATTCCCGGAAAAAAATCTTCGAAAATCGCGTTCAACATGAAATAGAAACGTTTTCTTCATTTTTGCCTTTTAAAGCATTGGCGTGTTGTGCTTTCCTTTGATTTTTTTACTGGTCACATTCACAAATTCTTTGTGACAATTATAAGTTAAATGGTAGTAATATTACACAGCATGAGATATATTGAGTGTAGATTTATTTATTTATTTGGTTGTTTCTGATGATGGATGTCTCTAGAAAACCTTGGACAATTTGTTTTGATCTCAAACTAACACCAGATGTGCCTGGACAGGTTGAGTTGAATGAGGGACAGTCTGATGGCGTGATATCCGGTCGAGGGCATGGCGTGATACCTTTTACCGAGATAAGCACAGAACCACGACGACATGGCGACACCTTGATTGTCCACGTCACTTCCGGTGTCTGACGTCGATGGGAACTGTGTCCATTTATCCACACGACCAGATGCATTATGTAGCCATTTGCTCTGATAACAGCTCTGAATGTAGTTTATTTCTGGCACTGGTCACACGTACTGGTCCTATATTTGTGAAGCCGATCTGGACTAGGTCGATTGTCAGTAGCAAGGTAGACCAATTGATACAGGGATTCCATTTGGTGTTATGAGTAGAGCGCCTGTTTAAAGTTTAGATTAAAACCCTATCTGGCCAGTTGCATATAACCTGTCCTGTTACAAGATGAACTGATTGATCAACCGTTGTTACAAGTAATATATGTGCTTGGCACAGGGGTCATTCGAACCTGATTAAGAAATAACATATTTGTCTTAGAGGCCCGTTTAGAGTAGTGAAGTTCTTTATTCGCCCCCGATCTGGCTAGATGCATTTTACCTGTCCTGCAATAAATTAATGTTCGTGTCTAACCCTTATTATAATTAATATGCTTGCTTGAAATAGGGGTCACCTAAATCTGTTTGTAAAATATATTTCTTAGAGCCAAGAAATTATAATGGAGAACATATTATACTGCATAAGAACTAGGTCGAGCGCACGTGACCAGACTACTCAATTTTGTCTAGTTGGTACAATAGTTGTTGACTATTTGAGAATTACGGGTTCGAATTCCGGTGGGGACCGTTGTATTATCCAAATCCTGTTGCATATATGTATAAAGTGTATTTTTATCACATTGTCCTCTTTATACACTCCAGTCTGTGCTATGAATTCGAGAACCTCAACAATTAAAATAACACGTCAAACTAAATTTCCTGTAAACAGGCTTGTCTTGCAATAGAATGCTCTTGCAACAGAACTATTACTTGTATCGTTGTAAGCTTATGAAGGTACGAAACATGTGTTGATTACCTTGATATTTCTATTGAGGTGTTTATTAAGATGTAAAAACATTATAACTGGTGTTCACACCATGCCAGAACCGAGAGATTTTTTTTTACAATTTAATAGCAAGGCTATTAGTTTGGATTTAATCATGATATTGTGTCGTGATGCAAACTGCTATCAGAAAATATATCTTGAAGCAGGAATGCACGTGCGTTCTCCATGATAAACATGACATCCTTGGGTGTGAGACAGTGACCAGAAGTCACCTAACCTTGACCGTTACGAAGATGCATCTATCTTAGACATATGAAACCTGTTCGCCCAGTACATAAGTAGTATTTAAGGACACAGAATTGATATGTCTAATTCAAGGCCAAAACTTATCTTGAGCAACTTCGGCGTTATAATATCTAACACTGATTGTAAGAACAAGTCGGGCACACGGGTAGCCAGACGGCTGGGTACACATTAAATCATACTTGAGACATTTGTTTTTATTTAAAACGGTCCCTTGAAAATGTAATCTATAACGATTGGTGCTCCGTTTCAAGTTAAGGTATTTTATTTTGTTATTTTGTGTTACAGATATTCGTAACAGCGTACCGGGTCATGGTGAGAAAGAATAAAAAGTTGAAGCGGTTACTTTTTTTCGTGATTTGTAATTGAAAACACTACATTATTGAAATAAATGGATTTTTTATACATTTAACTCATTCACCCCTGATATTTCATAATGAACTATTCCAACCTTTTAATTTTGTCTGCAGGTGTGAATGAATTTGATCGCTTTTGGAACAAAATGGTAGCACGATTAGCTTCTATATAAATTGTCATTGCTGTGCATGTATTAAACTGTATTTATTAAGAAATGATATTGTATTATGTAATAATTAATACAAAATTCGGGATTTAAATTATATGTCATCAATTTGTATTCAAAATGAAATTGTTTTTATCAAGATTTTACTCTTTTGAAATAAGAGAATTTGTTTTCGAAAGGTACAGGGTCACCAAAACTTGGTTTATGATTATATTGTCTCATGGTAATGACTTATGACATCCTCGATTCTCTAGGGGTTACACTCACTTTCGCTCTCTGCACCCCTGGAATATGTCATAGCAAAACAAGGAGACACGAGGCTTACTATTTGATTGGTCTCAGGCGAAACAACCTGACCAATCGCAGGCTGATACTTGTCCTTTGACGATTACAAAGGAGTGACACCCGACTTCAAAGCAAGTAAATTTTACCGTTATGCGACCGCGAGATTCTTTGGATGTACATGAAAGGATCAAGCTAGTCTTCTTGTCTCGTCCACAAGATGGCGCATATTGAGCCTAGGATTTTGCTATGATATACTTTAGGGATGCAGAGAGCGGAAGTGAGCGTAACCCCTGGAGTATCGAGGATTGACTTATGGAGAAGGAAACAGTAAAACGCATCAGAACTAGACTGTGACCTGATTGCTTAGTTTAGTCTGGTAGGTAGAGCATTCGTTCACAATTTGAGAGTTCTGAGTTCGCATTCCGGTCAGGCCCGTTGCATTGTCAGCGTTTTAATTGTTGCATATATATTTTGTGTTGTTATCTTTTCCTCTTAATTTACAATACTCCATACCATTTGCTGCAAAATTGAGAACCCTTTCAGTTCAGATGACAGTTCAAAATGAATTCCTAGTCCATGATACGTATCGTTCCTGCTATTTAAAACCATTACATGTATCATAGTAAAATTACGAAGGAAAGAAAGGTGTTTGTTGAAACATTTCTTACGATCTCATACTGCAAAAGTGGAAATTTTCGCGTGTAGAAATATTCGCGTTGTGACTCTTCAAACTGATCGCAGTAAGGAGACTTTGTGTTTGCAATGGTTCTGCAATCAATACGTGTTAAATGATACGTACACAATCTATATTTCTATATACATATAGCGCGTGTGGATATTTTCGCGGTAATTTACGCAACGCGAAAAATGCGTGCACATGCAAACACCGCGATAATTTCTATTTTTACACTAGTAAGACTATAAATATGAATGTAGTCTTGGTAACGTTTCATGTTTCAAACTGCTAACGGAATTATTTTTTTTAAGCAGGAATGCAAGTGTGTCTTATAAGTGATAAACATGAAATCCTTGGGTGTGAGACAATGACCAGAGCTCACTTAACCTTGACCATTACGTAGGTGCATCTATGCTAGATATATTAAACCTATTTGTTCAATCGTTAAAGGACGCGGCATTGATGTCCAAGTCAAGGCCAGACTGATCTTGACCAACATCATTATATTTAAAGATCAAGTCCGGACACACAGATAACAAGATGTCTGTGTACACATTAACAAATACTTAGACCCTTAACTTTTATAAAAAATGTATCTTTGAAAATATAAATGTAATCTATATTGATTGAAACTTCGTTTTTCAGTTGAGTTATTCTTTAAAAAAACTGTATTAAGTTATTCAAAATAAATATATAGTTATAACAGTTAATATACTATGCTAAACTTCAATTATATGTCATACATTTATTTTCAAATTGATAATTATATTTTACTCTTCTATATATGTTAACTTGTTTTCTTTTTTTTATACAAGTGTAACGTTGGACCTGAATGTCATAGATCGATTAGAAAAGATTCCATCCTTCAGTGTTTTCTTCCCTGTTACAACTGTTATTTTCTGACAACACCAAAATGATTGGCATTGGGGTCGCAGGAAACATTAATCTTTCACTATACATTAATGCATACTAATTAAAGTTAAATCCATGCTTTTAGTGGACTTAGTCTTCATCAAAAAGATTATCACTTCGTTTGAAAACTATATGCAAGTGGTTTGTGTTATAATATAACAATTCACCTCAAAAACCAATATTCTGAATGAGACAGAAACACTTGTTCTAATACCTTTCGAAATGATCACATATGCTATTTTTTTATTTGAAATGACGTTTAATATTTGGGCACTGTGCCTGCATTGAACAGTGCATTTCGCGTTCTCATGTAAAGTATAACTACACAAGATGTATGCGATGCTGTGTTGTTGACAGTACCATCGTGTCGACCTTCGACGTGACACTCCTCAATCATCCTACTGGCCAGGCGCTATCTCCACTGAACCACTCAAGATGTACGACAAGGATGGGACACTAAGTGGATGATACGAACCTCCTCGCTCATTGGTGTTATCATAGCAAGGTGATTACACTGATAACAGACACGTTCTACAGTCAAACACAGCAACGATGTCATCGCTAACATAACAAAAACACCTAACGATTCAATGGTAATGGCATTATCATCACGTTCATCTCCACACGGCGTTAGCTGCAAATAATCTTGTCTTATTTTTTATTCCCAGTCCTGGGAACAGAAAAAATCATTAGACTTAATAAAACAATGTAAACATGGCAGAATTGTTTTATCTTCCTGATTTAAGATGCTTTATCAAATCATCTGCCAATTATTCAGAGTAAGAACACGACTCCTGTCAAATCATTTTGTGCCTATTATTAAACAATAATTGAAAGACTAGTATGGCGGCTTTATTTTTTATTTCTCATTTCAAGCGTAAATTATTTCATGATTATAATCTTTTAACCACGCCTTAACTCCATGACATTAACAAGAAGAAATACTGTATACTGGGAAATTTTCGCCGCAGTTTAACTTTCGCCTTTTCCAACCACGACAATGAGGGCTAATTTGTCATGACAGAGAATGTTAGTATACAGCATACCGTATATAGTAATGACATGTTAAGGGCGAAAGTTTCAATGGGCGAACATAAATTTTACCGGTAAAGGGCGAATTTTTGACTAGGCGAAATTTTCCTGGTATACAGTAACCTATCAAAGTAGAAACAGTGAGAACATTTTCTGCTACACGAACGAGAAACAGGAAACTATCATTCAAATGATTAGAGATAGCAAATATTTAACAAGCAAAATGTATTTAAATGCATTGGTTTTATCCTTATGTTGACAGTAACCAAAACAAAATTTCAGGGTAGATACCTTTTTTGGGAACGAAATATTTGAAATTGTCTTCTGTAAACAAAATTTAACCGAATCCTCAACAAGAACATTTTGTTCCATATATTCTTTCTTGAGTTCCAATTATTTAGCAACACATTGGGAAATTTGCCATATTGACCATAAAAATCAGAGGTCATCCGAATGACGTGAAATTTATATACAGTGTATGTAATACATTTTGTATATTCGATCGTCAATAAGTCGGACACGTGATAAAGTGTTTTAAAATGTTTAAATTATTTGTTGTGGCTGGTAAAGAACGTACCAATGTGACCCTGACCCTGTAATAAATGTGCTTGACCAAGTTTAACAAGAGTGACCACGGCCAAATATAGAACTTATCATTGAAACTTCAACATACCAGGAGATTAGCATTACTTTTGATAACGTTTTGAATCCTTACTATGGAGCTATATTTGGCATTTTACCAATCTTATGCTTTGCATCCTAACAACAACAAATTAATGAATAAAAATAAATAAATAAAAGCTCAGAAGATTGTTTTGAATTGTAACCTGCTATTATAATATTGGCAGGTCAAAAAACGCAAACTAGAAGTAAGTGACAATCTTATATTAATTATATCCCTCCTTGGTGTCTATTCAATGTTATAATCTTTGAGAATTTGAATATATAAAGCTAAATGTTATAAAAAAATAATAATAATAAGTAACTCATCAATGTAGATTTACATCATGATGCATAATGACTAAAGAGACATCCGAGTTAGCAACTGATTAATGCGTCAATAAATATGTATTAAACAAGTTATAATTTGTCTAAGATGAAACATGTTGATCATCTCTATTGATGCTTGCCAGAACCAGCCTATCTACGAGATACAAAACATGTTAAAGTCTGAAACGTTTAGTGCTTACCCATTAACATCACCCTGTGGCTGCTGAAAATATGAAAAAAGCATATTCAGATCTTGAATCATCAATATAAATTATCACTTCAAATAAAATCAAGGAAGCATCTATTAAGACATTTTGTTTAGTAAGTCGATTCAGAAAGCCAAGCAAAGTGAGCATTTTTAACTGTATCATATGACTATTTCGTCAATTAAGGACAAATAAGAGGTACTGGATATTAAAAACAATTAAATCAATGTCTAAAGTGTTTCGAAACACGCAGAAATACAGAGTGGAACAAAATGCTTTTATAAAACACCTTCTAGCATTGAAAAATATAAGATCTGTCTCGTGTAATTAAAAAACTAAATTTCCTTAATGTAGAGTATATATTTCATAAAGGGTTTCCAAATGTTAAATAGTACAACGTAAGTTAACGCCTGTCTAGGGGGTGTGTCTTTTTATAGAACAGACTGGGGGTGTGTCAGAGCGTCATTTTGTTGGAAGGTCGTCAATATTTGGAAAGGAATCGCTGTTCCTATCAATACCTCATTGGTTGACCATTTCAGGTCAAAGCACTGCGATACGTTTGAAACTGTTGAATCACCTTGGTACCAATCTAATGAATGACCCGGTGACACACTTTCCGTATAAGCCAAGTCCTTTTCAATAACGTGTTGAAAGTACGAACTTGAAAAATGTTTTGAATGTTAACTTAAACATTGTATGGTGACAAACACGCTTACTAGGAGACACAGATGACAACATTTGATAGCTTTATAAGCAAAATGTATTCAGAAAAATATGATAATTAGTAAATTATAACAACGTTAATGCTGAAGTTTAATATTTTCATATAGACACCCCGATTTAACATTTGAACCATTTGGAAGTGATAAAAATATTATGATGATTTTGTATTTATTCTAATTTTGACAATAGAATATCACGGGGAAAATGAAAATCAAGTGGTCTTCCTATAGTTACTTGTCAGAACAATCCTACGAAAAAAGTATTAAATAACCTCTAAATATGGAAC
Source organism: Chlamys rubida (assembly GCA_032359455.1). Lineage (NCBI taxonomy): Eukaryota > Metazoa > Mollusca > Bivalvia > Pectinida > Pectinidae > Chlamys > Chlamys rubida. Next base: position 7,864 of record JAUMHH010157597.1, on the reverse strand, counting down.
TTTTTATTGCTTATCCATACTTATCTATATATTTATTTATTGTTGGAAATTATGTTAGATATAGATCGAACTTTAATAGCCGGTATACCATTTCCTTTCGTTCATATCCATGAAAACTGTGCTTTTCCTATTATTCATACATGTTTTTGAAATAAATATCTTACTCCAAAAGTAAATACCAAATCTGGCGGGCGGGGGGTAATTATATATAAAAGACTTGGGTGTGTGGCAAATTTAGGTCACTTTGTTGGAAGGTCGTCAGTGTTTGGAAAGGAATTGTGGTGCCTATCAATATGTCATTAACGCTTTGGTCACTTCCGTTGATAAATTACCGTTTAAGGTCACAAGCACCTCAATACGCTTGGAACTTTCGGAGGTACCAATCTCTTAGCTAACCCACTGACACACTTTCCCTCGCAGCCCAGTCGCTTTTGCCATATCAATTAAAACTACTCAAAGGTATAAATCAACATATAGGGAGATATTCATAATGTTATCAGTGCGCCCTGGAAATACAATCTGGATGTTATCATCCAACAGGTCGGGCTCAGGCAGGTCGGCCTATCTACGGGGACACTATTGATATATAACGCTATCATACGCACTGCTACACTTCATTCAGAAAATCTTTGTCCACGGAGTTATCACAATGGAAACTACACAGACAGTTCTGTGGGCCGCACTGTTCTTAATTGCATTAACAGGTAAGTCGACTTGCGTCGTGACTTTATATATTAAGTATTTATTTTGTATTACTTTATTCTGTTATATGTTAATTCCTGTTTTGAAATGATTGTGTTATATTTTTTGAATTTCAAGGTAATATAGAAAGACTTTCGGCTGAAAAAAAAGGAAAAAAAAAACCCCTAAAATAAAAATAATATCAAGTGTATAATAATTGTAAACCTAGCAAGATAGCTTTGGATTTTTGTATATATTAATTATTTAAGATTTTGTATATATTAATTATAGAAGATTTTGTATATATTAATTATAGAAGTTTTTGTATATATTAATTATAGAAGTTTTTGTATATATTAATTATAGAAGATTTTGTATTAGTTGTGTAGTAATCTAAAAATTAAGACATCGATTTTTATCAATGTTGAAATGGAAATAACAATAAATCATATATGCAAAAACTAACAAAAAACTGCATCGATGAAGCATAATTAAAGTAATTGCATCATATGGGTAAAATACAAATCAAGCAATGAAAAAAGGAAAAATACATAAAACATTTCCACAATAGAAAATCCCGAACACAATATCGTATCCAAAATAAGCATGTTATTTAGTATTAAATTTGTTAAAACAAGTTCTTGGGAATTCAATTAACTAGTGTAATTTGTTTATATTCTTTTGCATGAGGAGCTCTTTAACGTCTCTTTAAAGTTCGTGCGTGTGTGACTGGTATCTTCAACTTTTCTCCAGAATTTCAAACACTGTTTCACAATTCAAAAGTTAATTAATATTCACATGGTAAGATAACAAATAAACGCCCTTTTCTGGATAAAATCTATATGATATGCGAAAGCCAATTAAGACATAAATTATTTTCCTTGAACCTATGTAGCAGGAAAGGACAGCACACCATGAAATATCTTTTTAGATAAGAAATGTTATCAAGGTTTGTTTAGTACAGCCACGTGTACTTCTACTCGACTTTGCGATGCACGACCTCTCATCTTTGTCAAAATATCGATTCGTTATGCCATTATGTTTATGTTTCTTGATGATAAAGTAAGTGTCCTGATTTAAATGTCCAGGGCAGTTTCCTACTACGCTTTGCATAACAACTTGTTATACATGCGCTAAGGGTTTCAGTCCTATCGTTCAGATGTTTTACTCCAGCGTATCGTTATCGATAGTTGATATGCCGTTGATAATATTGCCTTCTTTATCGAGCTCTTTTAATTTATCAATGTGTACGACGTGAACAAGTATATATAAAAATATTCTCTGTTAAAAGTTAGGTTTTTGATCGTCAGAAGGCACCTTGTTGCTCTAAATATTCTTTGATATAGTTGTGCAACAAGGTGCTATCTCACAAATGACATTGATTGACAGGTTTAATTATGACTCTTGACTAAATAAAGTTGTATATTTCTATATTATAGTTATTGGTAAATATTGGAAAGAAATTTGAGTTAATAGCTGGAGTGATCCAAAACTTTCAAACGCCATTTTCTCAAAACGATGAAAAATCAAGATAGCACCCTGTTGCTCTATGGGACGATATGATACTATGGTATATTTATTGCCCTTGTGGTTGGGAAACACGAATCTTTCTCAGAGAATAATCATGTTTCACGAGGGCGAAGTGAAGCTCTCGTGAAACATAATTGGTAAAGGAGAAACAAAGAATTGAGTTTCCTTACCACAAAGGCAATACATATTTGACTTTGCTTAAAAAATCAGTAGCACAATCAGGTTGACGCGCCATTGCTATCGTCTGCTTTAGTCACGCGGAACTATTGGTTGTGGTGACTCTTGTTCAATTTTGTAGAGAGGTTTCGAATAACGGAAATATAACCGTGGAAACTCGAGACCATGATGACGACGATCTTTTATTTCCCCGTCATGATATCAATATAATCCAATTAGTATAGTAATATATTTTATTCCGTGTTTAAAAACTTAATATCCTATTTGTTAAAGGATCATGTACAGCTTCCTGTAAAGACTAATACTGAAATCGTTATTTCCTGCGAAGTAATCCTGATAGAATTTTACACTTAGCAAAACAGTCATCCCGTATTGAATTCGTCATCGCTTTTAATGAAAAAGCTTATCCTTCCGGAACGCCTGATCTTATTTAACTTACTTCATATATTTCAAATATATGCTGTTAAAATGTATTGAACATTAGTCTAGCAAAACAGTAATACTAACATCCAGGTTTTCTTGAAATACATTACTCGTTTTATGCAACTTTATTTTCTACACAAATGGAAAAAAATAAAATATCTTCTTTGTACGGCTGATAATACATGGAATTATTATGAGGTCATGTTCTATTAAGTGACTACAATAACTGCTTATATAGGGACGATAGAGTGAAATGCAATTGCGTAGACGTTTTAAGGTTGGCAACCATCTGAGTAATAACTATAGCATGACTTAACATAACGTCATGTCATGTAACGAAAAAAGTACTTTCCTGTCAGGGATAAAAGATATGCATTGCAACTAAATCTCATTTAGATGTAAATGCCTAACCTTAATTCAAACTTTAAGTGTATGAACTACCGCGTCCACCATACCTCGGGCGAGTAAAGTATAACAGGGGTCTGCCGTAAAATAGTTGAACCACAGTGTCCATTTGGAGATGACATATGGAGTTAATCCAAATATTTGTATCTTGACTTTACAGGGCTTGTTGCAGCGGATTCCCCATTCGCAGGAAGTGTGTCAAAAATCAGTTCGTGTGCGTCGGTCAAGCTCTATCAGATACGAAATGCCAGCTGTTCCTTTGATAAAGACTTTTGCAGCTATCAGAATCTCAACCATGACGCTAGATGGGCCTTGACAAATGATAAAGTGGGAGGTTTTCTCGGAATTGGAAGTACAGGAGAACACACAAACAACAACGGTAAGTAGATGAATATAACAAACATGTACACATTTCCTTTGCTGTCCCACTGCACTCAGGTATTTCGTATATACAGTTATCCCCCCCCAAAAAAAAAATATGTTGTTTTGGATACAACTGTAGCATCGATGGGCCTGGACACTTTCCGTTAGCCAGGTAGCTCAGCCAATTGGAGCGATAGTAGGACAATCTGAAGTCCAGGGTTCGAATCCTGTCCTATCCCCGCTACTTTTTCATACTCAGATCACTAATATTAATTATATATTTTGTTTCTTCCATGTTAAATGCTTACTCATAAAAGTCCTGTAAAGAATGGTTTTAGTTTCAAAAAGGATTTATCAAAACTATAGTAATGACAGAAATAACTTTATCACATGCGTAGTGACAGTTTTTGGCAGTGGTATGGGGATCCGTTATATAAATAATATAACGTGTCCGGGACTCGAACCTACGACCTATCGTACCATATCGCCAAGCCGAGACATTTCCACATCCTACCACTACACCACCTAATCTTCTTTAAAAAGATCTTCGGTGTTGCAGTGGTCAACAGCTCAATACTATCGACATGTTCATAGTGACACATCGTCGTTCGATTATATGAGTTCCCTGGCCGCAATGTAAAGACCTATACAGATATATACGGATACGAATTGTATACATATTATAACATTTTTGACACAGCGCAAATCCGAGAGGTAGCTCATGTATTGAACCTTCTGATCAAGAATCACTTTTAGTAGTGACGTAGTTGTATCACGTGACAAGTGTAAACAGTGATTTTTGTTCACCTGCACCAACAAAATAGTTACTTTTACAATTTACAATTTAGACTAGGAGGCTTCTATTTTAGATTTCTAAGAAATATTTACGTGTATTAAAATAAGTATAACTTCATGACTCTATCAGCTAGACTATTTATACCAGTTAAATTTAACATCTATAGATTGGATTTCATTCAAGCACCGAAGTAGTATGGCCTTTAAAAATACATAACGCAGACAGAGAAAATATGCGTCATCTTCAACAATATCTTATTGTATTTTCGATGCTGTGTTCAGGGTACTTCGTTAAGCCAGACGTGAGTAACTCAAGGGCCGCAGGCGGGACGTCATTTGAACTGGCGTTACCTGATATGCCAGAGGGGACCGTCTGTATAGACTTCTGGTACGACAAACGGGCAAAGTCAACATCAACTCTTCAGGTTATCGTTGAGTGTCCAAATGGTCGCAGGAATTTAGCTTGGGATGGACATACTGGGTCTAATAAGTGGAAACAGGCGGGGTTGCTGCTACATATGGGGACTCAATATAAGGTACTTTATGATATGTTGTTCGCTGACAATGTATGATTGGTTGTTTTCTGACAATTTAGTATATGTTGTTTTCTGACAATTTATGAAATGATGTTCGCTGACAATTTATGGAATGTTGTTCGCTGACAATTTATGAAATGTTGTTCGCTGACAATTTATGGAATGTTGTTCGCTGACAATTTATGAAATGTTGTTCGCTGACAATTTATGATATGTTGTTCGCTGACATTTTATACATATGCTATTTGCTAGCTGACTTTTTATAATAGGATGTTCGCTAAAAATGGCGTAATAGATGGCATGAAGGTATTGATTTGTAATCGATTATCTTGATCTATATTTAGTAACTCATTCAGGAATTATTTGGAGTAAATATAAATTAAAATCACTCGTTTCACAACGGCAACGAACAATATTTAATGTTTTGTATAATGTTTTATTCTGATCATATTCGATACCCTTTTATGTTGTTCGTTGACATTTTATGACATGTAGTTTTCTGACAATTTAGTATATGTTGTTTGCTAACAATTTATGATATGTTGTTCGCTGACATTTTATGATATGTAGTTTTCTGACAATTTAGTATATGTTGTTTTCTGACAATTTAGTATACGTTGTTCGCTGACAATTTAGTATATGTTGTTTTCTGATAATTTAGTATATGTTGTTCGCTGACAATTTAGTATATGTTGTTCGCTAACATTTTATGATTGGTTGTTTTCTGACAATTTTAGTATATGTTGTTCCCAACTTTTTCAACTTTTCAATTTCACTCTCTTCAAAGAAGAACGATACATAATGCTTCATGAAGGTATCGATTGGTAACGAACTATATTTAATGTTTTGTATAATGTTTATTCTTATAATATTCGAGACCCTTTTATGCTTGAGTGGAATTGAAGCGTCATTTGTGTTTTTCGAGAGAAAAACGCAAGATGCCATTACAAATGGATATGACAATTTTACCACTTGTAGGTGATATTTAAAATGGAGAAAGAAGACAGTTCTCACGTGATTGGATTGGATGACGTCAATGTTTACAATGTGAATTCCACTATAATACCACAAAGAAGCCAAGGCATATATTGCGAGCAGACGACAACGGCTGTGTACCTCGACGAAATGACTACACCGTCCATTCCGCAAGAATTAAATGGTAATTAGTTTACGACTTTTTGTAATAATTTTATGTTATCCTGGTACGGAATGTTTAATTAGCAGGCTTTTCAAATTTACAAATAGGGTATTATCATTGGCATATGTTTTGTTAAAAGATCTGTTTGGTATGTATTTAAACTGGTTAAAAAACAATGCGCCCTACTTTATAACACCTATTTTGTTTTAATGTGTAACAGGAAATGATACCGCCATTAACTGTGCTTTCGAGAACAGCTCCTGTTCTTGGCACCTCGGTAAAGACAGCAACTTCGACTGGCACCTTGGTGATAGCGAGGAAGCGCAAGGATTGTCTGCCCCTCGATCCGATCATACCACTGGGGGTAAGACTCTTCTGCATTAACGCACAGATGCTTAATTTGTACACATTTTTGTTCTTTACAATTGTTTTGTACAGAACCATGGAAAGGATTTCTATCGATTTGAATAGATATATACTATTAAATGTGTTTATTGGTGACGGGTTTGATTTATATTTTTCAACGTGAAAAGAAGCATTCCATTTCGCTTCAACTGTCCAGCTAATAAGAAAGAATGGAATGTTTATACACGCATTTAAATAATATGGTGCAGTAATGCATTTGCTTTGCTTTGCTTTCTGCATTGAAGTATTAAATAGGTGCCTCCTTACCCGTATTTCTAGTAACACTTCTCTATTTCTAGTCTTGTATAAAAAATAAAGAAATGTTTAGCCATGGGCTAATATCTTTCACATGGTCCTCAAAGGTCTCAAAAGGTCCTTTGAGGGGTGCTCTGTTTTAAACAAAAATATTCTGAATGGAAAACACTTCCTGTACCCTTACTAGATGGAAGTTATGCCTACATCCGGGGATCGAAGGCCAGGAATTCCACTTGGAAGGCCGTACTGCAGAGTAATACTATCGACTCGGACGTGCACCTCCAGTTCTCCTTCTGGTTCATAATGAGCGGGGCAGGGGTTGGATCCCTCACCCTCTACCAGAACGTTTCCGGGGATGACAGACGCAAGGTGTGGTCACGTATTGGCCGTCAGGGGCCGGACTGGACACAGGCGGTCATTGACCTTCCGCCGGGAATGTATACAGTGAGTTTTGCGAGTGTATTACATTGATCAGGGATATGCCTTAACCCACCTTCTATCAACAGCAGATCTTGGACAACTTTGAAATGTTGTGCTGTCCACGTTTCCCTTTACACGTCTTTGATTGTTTTCCGTGGAAATATCCTGCCTTGTGTGAATCCAATTGAAGCTGTAAAATTGTAAAATTTGATTTGAATAAGCAGTTATACAAAGAGCATTTCATTAATACTGAAATTTCACGTTTAATTGAATAGACTGTAGATTGTGGAATTCTTGTTTGCTCTCTATTCTTAAATATCTCAAAAAACAAATGATTGTTCAGAATAATCTATTTAGAAGAATTTTACTTTATTTATAACACTGAAACTGAATATTAACATATAGCCATTATTCTATCTATCACACAGTTGCAGTTCGAGGCCACAACTAAGTACCACTACATGAGCGACCTGGCTATTGACGATATCGTTCTAACCAATAGTGAGTAAATCTTAGATATAGCAATATAGATGTAATCACTTGTGTGTTTTGTTCATATTTCAATATAAATGGTGGAAGACTCTGCCCCTAACATTACCGATAAGTCCTAGAAGGACCATCCTCGATACTCCAGGGGTTACGCTCACTTTCGCTCTCGGCACCCCTGGAATATGTCATAGCAAAATTGAAGGCACGAAGATAGCTGTTTGATTGGTCTCAGGTAAAAAAAACCTGA